>JANAVB010003378.1:0-44268 GCA_029216955.1 Iris pallida
AGGAGCATCCCCTTATTTATACATAACTCATTGATGTAATGAGTCCGCCATCTGTCGGTACCAGGCCATCTGTCGGTACCAAAGCTGATCTGTTGGTAGGAGAGTGTCGGTCGACTTTCGTTTAAGAAAAGTAAAGGAATCGTTTACTTAGTCACATCAAAATTTATGTCGACTTTACTTTATGTAAAAAGTAAAGGAATCTTCCCAAAAGTTTTGTCGGCCATGAAAGAAAAGGTTCACGGACGGTTCATAACGGGCCACATTATTTGGAACTATTCTCCTCCATCTTTGCATTCTCTTCTGTTCTTCAGCATTTGAGGATGATGACTCACACATAATAGAGTCAAAGCCTTTTGGTACATGGTATCAAATATTCTTCATCATCTGGATTCTGAGAATCTCCATTGAAATATCAGGCTGAACTGGAACTGTATCTTCATATTAAAATCAGCAATGAATTGGGCTTGAAAGTATTGAAGCATCTTTTCTTTAATTCTTCTTCAGTAATATAGGGGTTCTTTCTAATCAAAGAAGCTTTTAATTTCTTAATTGGACTATTTTCCATGATATCTTGTTTTAACTGCTTCTCAATAAGTACCTCATTTACTTTGATATTAGCCTGAATTTCGGCTAATTTTTCATTCTCATCGATTCGTTCCCACCATTTTATATAGAACTTTCTAACTAATACCGGGATATTCAGGGTATTAATCTCTCCCTGGAGAGTCCATTTCATAATAAATGGAATGTCATTTTGTACAAAGAAGTGAAGGGTACTCTCCCCTTCAAAAAGATGCTCTTTTTGACAGGGAACCAAAGAATTTACCCATTGACGAAAACTTGCTTTAATAGAAACAGGAAAAATATCAATGGCTGCCCCGAGTAGCAGCCACAAATTATAGAACCATGTAGGGATATCCAGGCTGAGTATTTCTGGACAAATTTTTAGAAACCAAGTATGTTTTTTATTAGTGTTTTGATAATAAAACACTTTGTAAAAAGCATCAACATATTTCCAGTAAGTATAAACTAAGGCCGGTTTATCCCGAACTGTACTGGTCATAAAGGAATTAGGGTTTAAGCCCCAGGATTATGGAGTTATCACCCTTTTGATAATAGCTTTGCTATAGATTATATCAGAAGTAGGATCATTAACCTTCTGATAGTAGTGTTGAATTTTTACTGATTTGGAAGCTAATAAAATTCCTTCGTACATATTACGGGTTTTATGGAATCTTGGAAACATACTAAGATCTATGTAGCGAGCCATCAATTTCCATGGCTCAGACAGAAGGGTCACCTCTTCTCAACTAATTTGAATAATTTCTTCAGACTTTATTTTCTGAAGAAAAACTGGTTCCTTATCAACCATGTCTTTAAAGGAGGGAGAAGACTGATTTTCTTTCCCTTTGGTAGAACCAGAATCGGGTCTGGCCCCTGGAAATATTTCCTAGCAACGGGTCTAGGAACCCATGGTTGCTTACCCTTTCGACTTGACATCCTGCAAAAATTCACGAGTCAAAAAGTCAGGAAGAGAGTTCTTATTTCCACGTATATATTCAATATCAAAATCAAATATAGCTAATTCAGCTTGCCATCGTGCAAATATTTGTTTGGATGTTAAATTTTTTTACATCCTTTTCTAGGACTGTCTTAGCGGAGCTACAATCAATTCTTAATAAGAATTTTTTATTAAGTAAATCATCTTGGAACTTATTGATACACAAGATGATAAAAAGAATTTCTTTCTTAATGGTTGAATAATTTATTTGAGTATCATTCCATTTACTGGAATGATAATGAACTAACACTGATTTGTTAGTGCCAGGATTTAATTGTTTTAAGATACCACCGTACCCAATATTACTGGCATCAGTCTCAACTATTTTGTACCATTCAGAATTCGCTAGATGAAGACAGGGTAAATTTTTTACTTTCTGCTTAATAATTCTAATGGCATTAGTATGGTTAGGAATCCAAGGACCTGGATTTTTCTTTAATCTTTGATACTAGATCTTTGTATCTTTGGATATATCTTTATAAAAGTCAGCTACATAATTAAGAGCGCCTAAAAACCTCTGCAGCTGCTTAATATCAATAATCTCATCAGAAAATTTAGAAGCAAATTCAATGCTTCTGTCAACGAGGATTATAGTACTATTTACTATATTATGTCCTAAGAATCTTATTTCAAGCTGAAATAAATTCATTTTAGGAGCCGAAATAACAAGTCTATTTTTAATAACTAGATGTTTGAAGATATTCAAATGTTTGAAGTATTCTTCAATGGTATTAGAAAATATTAGTATGTCATCTATGTATGACAGAATGAAATTAGAATGCTGAATAAATATTTCATTCATAATATTTTGAAATTCAGAGGGAGCATTTTTTAATCCAAAAGGCATAACATTCCATTCAAAATGTCCGAAAGGAACAGTAAATGCCGTTTTATATTTGTCTTTCTCATCTATTTGAATATGCCAATATCCAGATTTTAGATCAAACTTAGAGTATATATTTGCCCTTGCTATCCGATTAAGCAAGTCCTTCTTATTAGGAATAGGATATCTTATCCATTTTAAAACCTTGTTTAAGGGTTTATAATTGATAACAAGGCGAGGGACTCCCCTTTCCTTTCCTGCAGCATTGTTGACATAAAATGCAGTGCAGCTCCATGGGGAGTAAGACTTCCTTATAAGTCTTTTATCTAATAGATCTCATATTTCCTTTTTACATAACTCTAGATATTCATAGTTCATCTGGCAAGGTCTGGCCTTAGTAGGAATATTAATCTCTCTAAAAGTTTCTTCATAGGGAAGAGACACAATATCCTTCTTTCTATCCCAAAAGGCATTTGGCATATTCCTACAAGTTTGAAGTTTGAAATCCTCTTCAACTTGTAAATTTTTTTGATGGATCTCCGACTTTTCCAATTGTTGAGAAATACCTAATATTTGTATTTCTTCTTTAAGAAAATTTATTTGATTTTCTTTTAAATAAACTTCCTTAATTTCATTTAAAATTTTGACCATCTGGTCAGTAATAAAATCAAACCTAATTTGTTTGTTTTTGTATTCAGTAATGATTCCTTTCTTGCTTATTTCCCTTATTGGCATAAATTTTTATAAGAAAGGAGTTCCTAGAATAACATGTTGTGTTATTTCTTTTATAACAATAAAATGTAAAGGAATACACATATTATCCTTACAAATATTTACATCTGTAATTTTGTAAGGGGTAGTCAAGGCTTTATTATTAGCAGCACTGAGAGTCTGAGTGGTTCGTTCACAGTATTTTATTGGAACAATTCCTTCTTTAACACAATTCAGATCAGCACCACTGTCAACAAGCGCAATAAGATCGGTGATATAATACTCATTATTGATGATTAAATTTATTTTTATAAACCATTTATGAGTAATAAACAGATCCATCTTATTTAAAAATGAATCTGGATCATCCTTAGAGTTATTAGGTCTATTGGATAAAGCTAATTCTTTACCCTTTGGGGATATGTTTGAAGTAGAAGCTAATCCTTCTAATTCATTTATTGGAGTTCCCGGTTCCCTAAAACCGTTAATTTCGAGTTTTTAATCCTCTCTTGAGTAATCTCACCCTGTACTTGTAAGGACTTTATTTCCTTTTTTAGAGTTTTAATCTCCTGATTGAGATCACTAATTGTAACAGGTACATGATTTTTGTTTTTATACCTATTAATAACTTCAGTCATGTTATAAGTATTTTCCTCATGTTGCTGAATAATATCTTCTTCATTCTTCTCATCTGTAAGAAGATCAAGAATTTTAGTACGAACAGTACTCGTAATATTATTATTCAAAAGAGACTCTAATATTTCTCTTTTATCACCTTTAGTCAGGGTGTGAATGGAAAGACCATTCATTTCTACTATAGATTTATAGTAGTCAGCATCTTCCTGTATTGAACAATTATTGCATTGACAATCGCTATCACAAATTTCTTCATCTGAAGATCACTCAATGTCTGATGATCTAGACTCATTTTCAGAACCAGAATTGATCATAATCTTTAAAAGAGTCTTTCGCAATCCTTCATCTTGAATCTCTTCAATTTTCTTTTTCACATAGCATTTGCTAGCATAGTGGCCTAATTTACCACATCTAAAATACTTGATCGTTTTATTAGATCTTTTTGGAGGATTCTTTCTCCTATGAGAAGAAGGATGGTCTTTATCTCGACAAGGAATGTCTTTTATTTTTCTTATAATTATTATTCTTTTTATAACTTCTATCCAAGTTTTTAGAAATTTTCTAATTATTAGGAGGTTTATGAGTATCAATAGCAAACTAACTACAAAATTCTTCTAACTGATGACGCTCAGTTAATCTCCGAGATTTTAACTGATTTTTTAATTTAAGATCGTTGCATAAAGCTAATCCTTCTTGTATGCAAATACTTACCAAATATCCGTAAGTAAATTTATCATAAGGCACAATTCTCGCGTGCTTATTACGCATTCCTTGTTTGACTCTTTCATCAAACAAGTTGGGCAATCCATCAATAAATTTGGATTTCCAATGAGCAGTGTTGGCATCGCCTAATTGCATAACCCTACTCAAGAAAGTATCTTTATACCATCTAAAGTGCGTCAAAGTCGGGCATCAGAGGTTTTGTAAGAGAGTTCTTATCTTCTCTCCCTCATCAGAAATGCCACCAGTAAAATGTTCTAGTATAGTACAAATTAGAGTATAAATGGCATCAGCAGAGCCAACCATATTCTCGTTTTTAACAGCAGTATATATTGTTTCCTTTTGGGTTACTGAAATACAATAATCCCACCAACCTTTAAGGATGCCTGTAAAACCGCAGTTATGAATTTAGTAATGCTAGAATCCGTATTACCACCAGTTCTTGCAATTGTGGCATACATAATCATCCTATGTAAAGTATCATGAATCTGTTTATCAGATTGACCATCTATGTTCCATTCATAGATAGTACCTTCTTGATAATTATTTTGAATGATATCATCATTTTCTTCGAAGAGCACATCCATTGGTGTGGGTTGTTTATAATAATATTTAGACAATCTTGGCTTAACATAGTTCATCTTATTTATCATTCCTGATGAAGAAGCCGGAATATCAGAGGACTGAAACGATCTTTGTATCGCATCAATACTGATTGGACTTATCTCCAAATCTTCTGATCTATATCCTAGGTCATCTGAGGCTTCAGTTATATTACCATCTTCTGAATCTTCAGCATCAAGCATATGTAAAGACATATCTTTAACTTTTTCTATCAAATCTTTGATAGAAATTTCAGGATTCAGTTTGTAATCCTGAATTTCAACCGGAGGTTGAATCGGAACATTCTCAGTCTGTCTTATTTCAGACTTTAAAATTTGAGTTATTTCAATATTGATTGTCCTTAATTTATCAACAACCAGATCAAGCGCAGTTTCAACTCTTGTCAATTGTTGCCCAATAACCTGAATATAGTTATTGGTATAATTATTTTGTTTTATTATATTCTTCATTTCTTTTATAGTTTCTTCTTTACTTTCAATAGTTTTCAAAAAAGAGACTGCTTCTATTTGGTCAAGGATGTACTGGGCACGAATAATGATTGGATCACATGGAGGATATAAGGAACGATGCTTTATTCCCTTATTAGTGGTCCAATTAACATAATTATCTTCTAGCACATTAATCTGTATCAACTCATCTTTGATATAGTTTTTTATGATCCATTCAGCAAACCAACCATTTTTCCTATAGAACTCATATGAGCATAATAATTATCACAATATTGATATCTCTCTTCTTTAGTATACTTCTTTTCAAACCATTGTCTGAAAACTATATTTTCTTTATATTCAGTATTTAGGATTTTGCGAATTTCTGGATAGGTCGTGTAGTCCATAAAATAAACTAATATCGCATTTTCGACTCAGTCGGAGAGTCTAATTTAGACTTTGCTGGCTCATACATAGCATGGGGTATGTTCTCATTTAGAGTTATCCCAGTGACTTCAGAACCTTCTCTATTCTCATAATAGGAGGTTGAAGGTCTGCTAGCGCTGGTAGAATTGGGAGGATTTTCAAGTCTAAAATTAGGACTAATTATTTTAGTTTTATATTGAGGTGTGAATCTAACCTCGATACCACCATCATCACTCCTCTTATCTTCTGCTCCTCTACTTCCGCACTTTTGGTATCAGAGCCATGACGGCTCAGGAGTAGGTACGTCCTACTTCACTACCTGTTTAATATGTAACTAATTTCTATTCAGCTTAGTTGTTGTAAGGTCTTCATGACGGGAGTTTGTGTTTTATGAATAGTTGGAGTGTCTTTATTCTAGTTAATCGGCATACGGAAGAAATTCCAAAGTCGATAGGTCATTGGCAGGGATTGCCTTTTATCCGTAAACCGTTGACAACCGTTCTAGTCTTCTTCAGCCAGTTATTTTGTTCTCACAATTTTATCTTCGGAATTGTCATGAAGAAATATAACAACTTTTTTGTAATAATTATTAGGTCATACTTAAGCAGTTAGTGAAGTAGATTTTACTCAGATGAGTGAAGGTTCGGATCAGCCAATTGGCATGATAAAGAAGATACTTAATAAGGGCAAAAATATTAAGAACGTACAGATGTACGAGTATCCAACAGACGTTGAAGAGTTGAACAAATGGACGATTCCTAAGGTTCAACCAAAAGAGATCTATCAGATAGGGACTTTTGATTTTCGTTCCTCCATTGTAATAAAGATAATGGAGAACTGTTCCTGTTAATGACAATGAACAGATCATTAAGTTATTATCGGATGAGGATATATATCCTTATAGGGAGAGATATAATTTTCTCCACATTGGTTTAATTCAGATAGCATTGAAACATTTAACACTACAGGGGTTGAACGCTTCACTAATGACATCATTGAGAGATGCTCGATGTTTAGATTATCACAAATCACTTATGGGTGTGATGCAGACTAGTCTATGTCATGGACCAGTATATTTTAATGTGTACCCTAATTTGAGTCTATCAATCACAGACCCCAATATATTAGAATCTGTAACCTTAAATATGAAGACTTTTGGTTACAATTTTCTGCCTGGATCAGAAACTATAGCGATTATCTATAAGATTCATTATAAAGTGTTAAATACGTTAGCTCCTAAAGCAAGGAATTTAACAAAGCCTGGAAAGACTACTTTGATAGAAACCAATTTGATGACATCAAAGATAGCCTTAAATAAAATAATAAAATGGGACGAAATCGTCTTCCCAAATGAATGGACTTTGAACTTGGCTATACCTCCTAAAGCGACTTTAGATACAAAAATTGATCAGATAAATATATATATTTATATATATATATATATATATATATATTAAAAATATATATATATATATATATATATTATATATTATATATTATATATATATATATATATATATTTTATATATATATATATATATATATATATATATGGCCAACCAACCTACCTTGTGCAGATTAACCAGCCTCAAGAAAATCCACAGAATCGACATCTTAGTCATCATCGAACCCAAAACTTCCCACAGAAAACTCAAATCAATCCAGCCGCAGCTCGACATCCCGGCCGCTGTCGCCGGTTGCAATGACATTTGGATCCACTTCGCCGTCGGATGCAAATTCTGCACCGTTCTGGACTCGAGACAGACGCTCTCCTGTTGGGTAGAGCACCCCACTCTACAATCCTGAACCCTCTTCTCAGCCGTCCACGGCAGCTATTACTTTCTCGATCGCAAGCAGCTCTGGGCTACAATGTTGGACACCCACATCCCCCTTAACAACCTCTCGTGGCTTTGCATTGGCGACTTCTACGTACTATCATACAGAGAAGAAAAGTCTGGGGGCCGCCCTCCCCCCCAGCTGGCCATGAATGACTTCGACACCTTCCTCTTTAACGCCCACTTGTCCCCACTCCCCTTCTTCGGTAACACCTTCACTTGGTGTAACACGCAGGAAAGTACCCACAGACAATACTCCCATCTCGATCGAGCGTTGGTCGGCAAACATTGGTCAGATATGGATCTCATATCCAACCTCTCACACCTCAGCTCCACAGAATCAGACCACTCCCCTCTTCTAATCGAGATCAGTAGTAATTCCAACCTTATCAAGAAACCTTTCCGTTTCTTGGATTTTTGGAGCTACCACCCTCAATTCTGACACATCGTAGCGTCCGCTTGGAGTGCGACGAGCAACCCCGATCCCCTCGCCCGAGTGGCCGCCAAACTGAATGCGACTAGAAGGGCGCTGACGACTTGGAGCAGAAGCGCATTCGACAACATTTTCCAGGCGATCAAGACGGCTGGGAATGACGTTTCCAGAACAGAGATCCTGTTTGCTTCGAACCGTTCACCGGAGAATCGCGCCACGCTCAACCTCACTAGAGCCCTCCTCAAGTCCAGGCTGAAAGTCGAGACAGAATTTTGGATGCAGAAAGCCAGACTAACCTGGGATGCTGATGGGGACAAGAATTCTAGTTTCTTTCACGCTTGTGTCAATGGCCATAGACAAGAGCTTAACATACACCAGATCGCTGACGACAATGACATCTTACTCAAAACCAGAGGAGCATTCAAGTGGCCGCTGCCGATTTCTACACCAAATCATTCTCCAAAGAAGTCATCGTGAAGCATGAGGAATTCCTCCCCAAGATCTCCAACATGATCAACGAAAGAGAGAACGAACAGCTCCTGACCCCTCCCTCCACGGAAGAAATCAAGTACGTAGTTAGGACCCTCGACAAACACAGCTAGCACTCCCGGTTCTGACGGTTTCTCCGACGTCTTCTTCCGATCTTGCTAGGACATCATCGAGCACGACTTCTACGAGGCCACTGTCGCCTTTTTTCAAGGCGCTAGATACCCTAATTCTATCTCCTGTGCTAACCTTATCTTCATCCCCAAAAAAGACAACCCATAAACCTTCAAATACTTCCGACCCATCAGCTTATGCACCTTCACTAATAAAATCATCTCGAAGATCATTGTAGTCTGTATAGCCGTTCTCATACCCAAGATCATCTCTGAAGAGCAAAGCGGCTTTGTCCCGGGCAGGAACATCACTGACAAGTTTCTTCTCTCGCAGGAAATAATAACTTCCATGAAATTTCCATCTAGGGGTGGGAATGATGCCATCAAACTTGACATGGAGAAGGCTTATGATCGTCTGGACTGGAAGTTCATGATTTAGGTTTTCAGGGCCTTCGATTTCTCAGAGATTTGGATTAACATTATCTTTCGATCCATAAACAACTCCTGGTTCTCCACTATCATCAACGAGCAAGTCGAGGGCTTCTTCAAATCCAGCCGGGGGGTCAGACAGGGAGACCCCCTATCCTCCACCATCTTCATTATCGTAGCCGACGCGCTCAGCAGAAACCTTAATAGCATGGTCAACACCTCCAGATTCCACAACTTTCATACCACTATCGACTGCCCGTTAATCACTCATCTGGCCTACGCTGACGATATCCTTATCTTCTCCTCAGGCGACATTAGGTTGGTCAAGGTGGTCCATAGAACGCTTGAGAAATACACAAGATGCTTGGGCCAGCGAGTCAACATCAACAAAAGCGTCATCTATACCCACTACAAAGCCGGCAGGATCCACTCGACAACGCTCTCCAACCTGACCTCCTTCTCAACCGGGTACCCGTCATTTACTTACTTGGGGTGTTCGCTGTTTGCAAAGAACAAAAGTTTTATTACAAACTAAGAAAAAAGAGTATAGGAGTACAATTGATTTTTGGGAAAGTACAACTATAGGAATCTGATCAGAAGATTATCACTTTATCCCTTGGACGATGTGATATCGAAGACACGAGCCTTTGGAGAATGCATCAGCACTTTAGCAGGAGATTATGATCACACCTGATGTTTTGAGATTGATTTGAAACTCTATTTATAGAGTTCTTGAAATAACTGTTTAGTAGTTATTCTGGATTGCGTACGCTTCAGGTTGTGCGCCTCCTGTTCACTTGCGCAAACGGTTACACTAACTGCTGTGGATGCGTGGCATCGTTTGATTGAGGTGCACATGGTCGTGAGCAGTATAGTGGACACGTTCTACGAAGTTAGTAGCTTGTGCGCCACGTCACTCTGTCCTGAACACCATTTGATCACCTTGTGCGTGCTTCATCAGGTTGCATGTGGGCGCAACGTAACAACCTGCGCGAGCGGTTTGTACCAACTTCTGAAGATGCGTGGTATAGTTTGATTGAGATGCGCGTGGTCGTAGACATCGTAGTGGGCAGGCTCTGCGAAATTGATGGCTTGCGCACCACATCATCCTGTTTTAAAATAAGAGTTGATCAAGTGGCACTAATTTGTCAGGCTATGCATAGGTGCAACTCAACGACTGGCACCTTTGACTAGGCTGTGCTGTACTGATTAATCCTTGTGCCATACAGTGATTTGTGCGAACCAGCTGTCAGTATTAATTACATGCTGACAAAATCTTCTCGAGCGCCGCGTTGCACGGGATTCGAATGGATTTTCCTTAATCTCCGTGCTGTCAGTTGTTAGAAAATGATGATGCTATTACAGCTTCTCAAGGAAGTGCGCCACATGTCACTCTGTGCACCCTGACTCCAGCATAACCTGGCGTTGGCGCAACCTGATGCTGCGGAACTTGATTGTTTGGCGCAATATAATTTTTTAACGCCATTTGATGATTTGAATACCATAATGGGTGGCACAGTTTAATTTTTAGCCTCTACAAGACCCTCTTCAAAGTTTTTAAAACTTGAAAATACTTTAAAGTTTTGAAATACTTTGAATTATGCTAGTTTTGTTTCGATTGCACCAGTCGATGCTCAATCGTCATAATAAATTTCTTCTTAAAAACATTCGATCTCTTCTTCGTCTTCCCGAGTTTTATTGATGATGTTCGGTTTCCCATAGGGAATATGAAGCGTTGGTTGGCTATATATATATATATATATATATATATATATATATAGGGAGAGGTCCTTGTACTCATTCCTCACATTTGTACTTCAATGGCACGTAAGAAGGCAGAAATGGCGATCGACGTTAATGCCAAAGTTAAAGCTCAGGAGACAAGGCCTGATATTGCGCCTACGATCCTGTCCGAGGCTGACCGATCACTGCGGGCAAATAATTTCTTAGAATGCTTTAGATTGACCCCAGCAGTCTTTGATCGTCTGAACGGTGGTCCTTTGTCGTCTTCTGAAGAGCGCGGTGATGCAAAAAGATTTCTTCGTCTGATGCGTTGTTCAGGGATTCGTAATATGCGTGAGTTAGGCGCTTCTCTTTGCCAAGCTGGTGAAGAAGACGAGAAAAAGTAATAGTTTCTGTAGGGGCGCCACTTTTTCTTTTGTCTTTTGCGTAACTCATTTTGTAGGGACTTGTTTTCCCTTTTCTTTTATAAGAAAAGAATGAAAAATCTATTTCTGGCGCCCTTTTGCAAACCTTTTCGTGTGAACTGTTAAGTGGCGCGTGCCAACGCACCATTTTGATCGACTCAAATATTTAATGTTTTTCGAAGAACGCATGGCAATTTTTGTGTGGTTTGAGCACCTCTCGTTTAGTTTCTTCCCGAGATAGGCTCCTAGAATGACACGCTCGTTTACATCTTTTAAGCTCTTTAAATAGCTGATAGGAGAAATCAAAAAGAAATGTTCCATGAACTCTTTTCTTTCATTTTTTCCTTCTGCTAATGGCGATGGTTCTTCGCAGAATCCCCTCGGCGGTCAAGAGTTCAATGTTCGTGAGCCTTTCTGCGCCACCAAAATCCGATCTTGTTCTTCTGCATACCGCGTCTTCAGATATTGGTTTGCCGTGCTTTATACCATCGACGATCTTCAGTACAAATACAGTTGATTTTGATGGTAAGTCCCAACAAAGGAACAGTGGTTTCCACACATGAGCGCCATTCATGAATTGTGTTTTACTTGTGCCACTTTTTACTGAGATTGTTTTGAAGACAGCCACTGATTTGTAGAAATGAGGCGCATGTTGTAGACGTGCACCTGAAATTCTGAAAAGAAGCGTGCACTGTAATCCAGTGCCTGACTTCGGTCAAAGGCGCATGTTTTATCATAGGCGCCTATAGGTTCACTCTGATGATGTGCGCCTGTTGATCAAAGGCGCACAGTTTGATAGTTTTTGTTAACCTTTCTTTCTTTGTTGATATTTGCAGAAGTCTGGTTGGCAAGCTTCTTCAGAACTGGCATCGGCGACTTGAATGCTGTGGGGAGCATTCTTCTGACACTCACATCAGACAGCTCATGCGATTCTGACGCTCAGATCAGACAGCTCAGGACTCTCCATGTTCTAGAAGGGTCTTCCTGAGATAGTAGGAAGGGCCTTTATACATGAGAGTTGGACGGTGGAGAGACAGAATTAGGAATCGTATCACGAGGGTGATCTCATTCCTAGTTCTCATTACGGGTCATCTCTTCTCCACCCGTTGTATTGACAGCAGCTTATCTTTGAGCTGCTGTACTCTGGGTTCTCCTCTCGTCTTTCTGAGAGTGAAGACCAGAGTTGATTCCGTTGCCTTGCTCGTTGCTTCAGGTCGAGACGACAAGGAACTGGCTTCAACAAGAAGATCCAAAGATGTAATAGACCTTCATTTATTAGATTAAGAATGAAAATCCAAGATGTAATAGATTTCCATCAAGTTGTATTTATGTTTTTAAAGAAGGAATAAAGAATGATTTTCTCTTCTTTATGATTTGATTTTGATGTGATGATTTAGAAAATAGCATCTAGAGGTAATGTGGACGTGAACTCATTTTTCTATAAATGATCTTCAAGTCCGCTGGGACTTAAAGACAGAATATCTTGTCCTAAAAAGACAATATCTGTGATAATACGAATTTGTCATAAATAAAAGACATCTTTCAAAACAACTGGGCTTCAATAGACGGAATCGATGATTTGATTAAGCTCCACGGGGAATTTTAAGTAAATAAACGATAATAAATGAAATAAAGATGAAAAGACTGATGAATAAGTATGCCTTTTAAAGGAAAGGTTGCTTCGATTCTCGAGACAAATAGTGAATGAAGATCTTTTCATGAACATGCCTTTTCGAGGAAAGGTTGTTTCGATTCATGAGACAGAACGTTTGGCTTTCATCTGCCTTTAAATAATGTGGAACTTTTCTAAAAGCATCATTGACTCCTTTTCACTTATTTGCAAATGTCTTCAGAAGATTTGCCTAAGGAGACGGAAGTCATCTCAAAGATCAAAGCCGCCTTCGATACTTCTTTCGATGAGCCTCTGTCACATATTCAGCCAGAAGTCGGAGAAAGCACGGCTGTCCCTGGACAGAAGCAGGACATTCTTGTCGAACTAGTGGAGCCTGGGAGTACTGTAGAGGAAGAAGCTCTGAGGAAGGCCGCCTGCGAACTGCTGGTATCATCGGGAAATAATGTCTTCGAGCTTCTTGCGAAATACGTTTTCAATCAAGAGGTCTCCGGTCCACGTTAATTTTATGTATTTCCTTCTGTCTAAATTTATGCAAATAAAAAGGAATTTTATTTACATTCTGAGTCTCTGTGTTGATATATTTTTCTTAGTCTTCAAACATAATATTTCTTGAGAAATTTGCCATTAATGGGCATCATGGCGACTCGACCATCCATACCAGTTAATTGATAAGCTCCGTTGGATAAAACTTTACTTACAATGTAGGGTCATTCCCACTTTGCTTCGAATTTACCTTTGCTCATGTGTGTCATAGTCAAAGGACGTCTGACGGTTAGAACTAGTTCTCCTTTTTGAAATGTTCGGACTTTGACTTTACGGTCGAAGGCTTTTGATAGACGAGCTTGGTATAACTCAATATGTTGTTGAGCTAGGAGCCGTTTCTCGTCAAGCGCTTCAAGCTCCTGAAGTCTCAGGTGATCATCGTTTTCGGTTGTGAGTTCGTTGGCAATGGCAATTCTTAGGAAAGAGATCTGGATTTCTAATGGTAAGACGGCCTCACATCCGTATACCAAAGAGAAAGGTGTGCAGCATGTAGGAGTACGTATAGTAGTACAGTAAGCCCACAGACATTCTCCCAACTTCTCACTCCAGTTTCATTTGTTGGTAGAAACAAACTTCTTGAGGACTTTGATGATGGTCTTGTTAAATACTTCTGCCAACCCGCTAGCTGCAGAATTGTAAGCTGTAGAAGCAATATTATTGATCCTGTTGTCCTCACAGAATCGAATGAACTTTTGACTGATGAATTGTGGCCCATTATCGTGAGTGATTCGCCGAGGAATACCGAATCTATAAATCACATCATGCTTGATAAAGTTGATGACGCTGCTTGTTTTGACCTTAGCTAGAGATACAGCTTCAGCCCTTTTTGAGAAGTAATCAGTTATGGCTAATATGAACCGATGTCCTCTAGACGAGGGAGGGTTGATAGGACCATTGACATCCATTTCCCAAGCTTCAAAGGGCTAAGATGCTACCATCGGGTGAAGGAATTCTGACGGTTAATGAATAAAGTCAGCGTGAATTTGACATGCTCGGCACTTCCTTGCATACTCGATTGCATCAAATACCATTGAGGGCCAATAATATCCCATACAATGAATGCGATCCTGTAATTTAGGACTAGGTTGATGTGTGCCACAAACACCGTCATGAGCTTCACGAAGTATTTGTTTTTCTTCTTCCCCTGTAAGACAACGTAGGAGTAAACTGTCGAACGTTCATCGGTAGAGTGTCTTTGTAATATGATTATAGTAAAATCTGAGTGACCGTCGTTGAATTGTTCTAGCCTTCTTGGGATCTTTGGGTAGAATATCATGGACTATGAAGTCTATAAAAGGAGTCTGCCAGTCCTCATTGATGGCACAAATTTCAACTGAATTGTTGAATTCCATGTTTGGGTTGTTAACTTCCATATTTAAGTTACTCTGGACACAAAATAACTCTCTATTAGTGATGACGATTATTTGTTGCCTTCTGATGGGAATTGCTAATACTGTTGTAAGATTAGCAAGAGCATCAGCTTCCGTATTACATGCTCGGCTGTTTGCCATGAAATATAAAAGAACAGAACAATTATCGGAGGACTGGACTTTTACTTCACAATACAAACTCGCTTGTACAAAGAAAGCTTAGGGACGAAAACCTAGGTATAGCAATCTAAGTACAATAGTTTATTTTAGATTTCGGGGGGTGACGATAGAGGCTCGGGTAAGCGACGGCCGCTCTGCCTTACTCCTTGGATGATCAAGTGCAGCTTTGGCTCTGTAGAAGAACTGCTGGTCGTTGATGAAGAAATGCTCTCTCTTCAGGCTCTCTGGCTCTCTCTGTATATCTCTCTCTGTCTCTGTGTATGTCTCTCTCTCTCTCCGTATATGTCTGTCTGTGCGTGTGTATGTGTATATATTTTGCAAGGGAATGGCACCCTGCTATTTATAAGAGTGGGGGGCCTCTTTAGGGTTTACAATGATTGCCCATTCTTGTAAGTCGGCGGCTATTGATCATTGGATCTGGGCCGTTCATCGAGATTTGAGCAATAAATATGATTGCATCAAATCTTTTTTGGATAATTAATACTGATTGACATAAATCCTCCTGATTTGTCATGCCAACCTCGGAATCCTCGACACGTGTCTTTAATTGGCTTATTTGCAAATGATCTGATTTGATCCCAATATTTCATTGGGATTTGCTGAGAAATTTCGATCAATCTGATGCCACGTGCCCTGCGATCATGCCACGTGTCAAAATAGCAGAAATCTAAGCCGCAGGACGGTTGCTCCTCATTGAGCCGCATAAGGCTGGCCACGTGTCCAGGCTGCTTGAGAGTGGCCCCCATAGTAATGATTCGAGCCGCATGAGTATGAATGACCGCATGAGTGAACCGCATGGGGGTGGTCGTTGTGAGCTGCATGGAGCTAGTCTTCGTGAGCCGCATGGAGCTAGTCTTCGTGAGCCGCATGGGGCTAATCTTCATAAGCTGCATGGGGCTACTCTTCGTGAGCCGCATGGGGCTACTCTTCGTGAGCCGCATGGGGGAGTCTCCGCTTGGGCCGCATACGACTGTCCACGTGTCAAGGCCGCATGACAGTTTCTGACTCTCGGGGGATCGTGTTAGAGATTTTCTTCGCTTTCCAAGGAGTCCGTCATTATGAGGGAGTCATAATAATATCTTTGTGTCAGAACTGTCACCTTGTCAGAGCTGTCAGCCGTCAAGGCATTTAATGCGGTAATGGACAAGGGAGGAGAGCTGTTTTGTAGGCCACGTGGCTCCTCCTTGAGCCGCATAGAGCTTGTTTGAGCCGTATAGACGCTCGAGCCGCATGAATACTTGAGCCGCATGAATTCTTTGAACCGCATGGGGTTCTCTGGCTGCATGGATCTTTATTTATTCTTTTCCATGCTTCTACAAGACCCCCTTCAAAGTTTTCAATTTGCAAAATTGAAATACTTTGAATAAGAAGCATGGCCATGTATAAATTCTTCTGGCCGCATAAGAGATCCTGGCCGCATGGACGTCTCGGCCGCATGGACTTTCGGGCCGCATTAGTGTCTCAGCCGCAGGGACTTTCGGCCACGTCATCTTGCCACGTATGGAGATCTTTTGCATTTAATGCTGTTGATTTGCTGTCAGTTTTAAAGGCCACTTTTCGGTGCGGGATCCCAGGAGTTCGACCTTCATTTTAGGCGATTTGCCTCGATAACCGAAGGGTCGGTCCTCGTGTTTGCACGGGAATCGAAATGCCTCGCTTTTGTTTATAAATATGGATAAGTTCAGTCGAAGGGATTTCTTTACTTCCTCTTTCGTTCCAACTATTGATGTCTCGCCTCTCTTTCCTTATTTCCCTTCTTCGGCCGTCGGAAATGGCTCCCAAATCTTCCAAGGTCGCCTCTGCGGCTGCGAAAGGCAAGAAGGCGGCTTCCTCGTCGGTCGTCGTGCCCGAAGTGCACCCCGATGTCCGCCCTGCTTTCAAGGGTAAGGATTGCTTTTGAATTCTTTGAACCCTAAGAACCCATGGCTCCGTTGCATTGTTTTATGCACAAGCCTTCGTTCGAACCGCCCAAGTTCGATCGTGATGGAGCCGTATATGTTGTATGGGCCGCATAACCCTCTCACATCCGAGCCGCATAGGAGATGCCCTATATTTGAGCCGCATGAGAAGGATTTGAGTCGCAAAATTACTTCCAAATATGAACCGTATGAAGTCTCTTTTGAATGGAGCCGCATATGTTTCTGATAAACTGGACCGTATAGCGTTTTGCTAAGTCGTGCCGCATAATATCTTCTGCTAGATAGAACCGCATAAGTTCAACCGAACCGCATAAGCTATCGAACCAGTGTCACATGGAACTCCTAACTGAATTGGGCCGTATGAAGCTGTGCTGACCCGAGCCGCATAGGCTCTATTGAAGCTGTGCTACATGAAACTCAGCTGAATTGGACCGCATAAGGCTTCGTCGATCCGAGCCGCATAGGCTCATAGAAACTTCTTTTTGAGAAACTCTAAGTAGTTTCGTTATCACCTATTTTTTTAATCCTGTTTCTTTCGTCATTTTCCAGTAAACCTCCCAACCAACCCGGCCGGAGAGTTTCGAGTGGGTTCAGCTCAATTTGCTATGGGTGTGCGGCTTGACGATCTAATTCGACATATGACAGATCAACTTCCCTCTAATGAGCCTTTGGAGAGGGTGGCTGCCATCAACAACCAGCCTTTCCTTTTTCTTTACACCATGCTGAATTCGGGGAAACTGGACGAAGAATATCTGAAACCAGCTTTTCTCTTCGGGAATGCTTTCTCCGTAAAGAACTCCCGAATACTGGACGTTTCTGAGAACTGGGACTTCACTGTGGATGGGGTGGAGATCCATATTCTCGAGATGGAACGGCATTTCCCCCTCTCGTGGTTTAACATGGTACCGTTGGGCAGGACAATGGTGGGCTCCCTAACTCCTACCCAGTCGGGGATGTTCGTAGGCAACATCCACTATAATAGGCGTACGGGGTCAGCATGCGCAGGCAAGGATTCAGTCAGTCGGAGTGTGATGGGGCTGCTTCCTGGTACTTTTATAAATGTGACTGGTCTAACTTCACTTTTACTCGAGCTGATACCTTTCTAAATCAGCTCGCTCGCAAGGGGTCCTATCCTGTGGGTAGGTTATCGCTGCTGAATTGGATAAACCCTATTCCTACATGGGCCAATCTTTCCTCATAGATCCTGAGGAACTACGAGGAACTCCTTCGGGAGATTGACCTTTACTACGCCATCCGGGGCACCTGTTACGGATTGCCCATTAAAAAGCCACTGTTTATGGCCCTTTTGGAGATGTATAGCCGACGTACGGGGACTTTCTTTGCGCCCGGGGGAGAGTTGGGACTTGCTCTCCATGAAATGCATGCTGTTTCTAAGCTGCCGTGGGGAGGCGAGGCCTTTGAAGTATATACCCCGACGAACGAAGAATTCAATGACCTGGATCGACGATTTCCTGGTTTCGTCGCTGTGTATCGAGACTGTTGTGCCACTATAGCATCTGCCACCAGACTGCTATCAAGAAAGAAAATAGCTCAGAAGGGAACGCCCCCTATACCACGGCCTGGGTCGCGTATCTTTTCAAATTACGTCCTTCCGGTCGGGTTTCGTCTCGAGGTCCTCAAACCCCGGAGGAGGTGAAGGACATGATGTTGAAGGCCAAAAGGTCGAGGTCCACCCGTGACAGGTTTGGGAGCCGCACTGACTCCTTCAGTTATTTCCATTACGGTACCCAGCAAATGTCCGAGAAAGCAATCTTGGCCGGGTTCTTGATGGTATGGCTACGAAATTGTGTAGTCTTGGGAGGGACAGGTTCTACTGAAAGGATCAGCCGCCATTTTATTCTCCCGGCTGTGAAGCTGGTCTTCAAAGTAAGACTGGCCCTTCTTCCGGCTATGGTGTGTAGCATACACCACGGCCTCCGTGCCTTTTCTTCTAAAGTCATTGCTCGTGAGACGACGCTGGACTTCGAGCAGATAGAGCTACCATACCACTATCTCATGGGGTGGTTATTGATGCATTACCGGTCATTGATGAGGCCCGGGACAGAGGATGATGTCACCGCTGATGATGCCTTCCTTTTCCGATACCGCCATCAATCTTGGGAGTATGACACCATGCCGACTTATCGGAGGGTGTTGGCAAGAGTTGACGGGCCCGACTTCTTTGTGTCTCTTCCTCAGTTTACCCCTAGAGAAGTGAGGAGGGTACACGTTGATGGCATTGAAGCTCCCCAGCTCTTATCTGAGAAGATGCTTCTATGGCTGCACAACATTCGCCCTGCGCACTAAGTATATCGTTACCGAAATAACGTATACTTGGAGCCTTATTTGCCTAGCAGGTTTTCTCGTCAATTCGGGTATAGTCAGCTGTTCCTTGACTGCCTCAGTGCTTGTCTAGGCTTCGATGGCAGTGTTCTCGATGGTATCAGGGCTTGGCATTATTACAATACAGTCCATACCCGGGCTAGCTTCTCGGTCCCTGACGCTAAGACATCAGGGGAAATTTTGTACATGGTGGCCCTTTATCATGTTGTGGCGAGAAAACCTCCTGTTAACTTTGACACGAGTGCCAGCTTCATTGCTGGCACTGGCTTGGCCGAGAAGCCCGAGGGATCTAAGAAGAGAAAGAGAGGGGCGAATAGGGTTCCTGTGCCGGACTCGGAGTCCACTGCGACGGATGAAGAGGATGATGAGCAGGACGCCGATGACTCGTCGCATTCTTCGGACGAAGAAGTTGGAAATCAGCCCCCTATTATGTCGGATGAGAGGGTGGTGGGTCAGCCGCCTACTGGGCCTGACGAGGTGGTGGAGGATCAACCATCTGCTGTGCCTGGTCCTTCGTATAAGCGAAGCAGGCGCTTGTTTACCGATGATGGCAGGACCTATTCCACGAAGCATGCTGCGGTAAGACGTCGCAGGCTGTTTATTGATGATGTTGACGTTGTTTCTGAGGTGATTTGAAATTCAACTACCCTCTTCTTCTTTCTTCTATGTTATGGCTTAATCATTTTTCCTTTTGCTCATCATAGGCGTTAGATGAGTTTGCTTCTCAGGACCCGATTGCCGAGGTCGATCCGGTCTTGTCCTATTTGGTCAGTGATGTGTGTACTGCTATTATTTCGGCTGGGATTCTTCCGGAGGCGGCCGAGGAGTCTCACCTTGCTGGGACCTCAACCCAGGGGGATGGGGGCTCTACTGCGCCCGTCCCTGAGACATCTAAACTCCAACAGGATGACACTATCCTGGCTGGCCCCCTTTCAGGGATGGCTGTGACAGAGAAGCCAGTTGAATTCGGCTCGGAAGCCGCGGGTGGGGAAACTACGCCAGCTGCGAACGAGCCGCAGCCTCCGTGCTCTTTCCTTGGTAACATAAGTCAAACTTTAACTTGTGAGGAAGCCTATTTACTCCATCATCCTATCCTTCGGGTTACGTCGATTAATGGTTGCTTTGGACGTACAGGTCCCACCCCTTTATTGCCGGTGACGGACATCGCCAGGGCGGACTCCACCGGAGGGGATCTGACGGAAGCAAGTGTGCCTCCCTCTTTTCCAACCGATATTGAGGGGCCTTCAGCCGGGTCGAGTTCGGGAGCCCAAGTGGCAATACAGCTGGGGCAAGGGACAATGCTTCCTGCACCCTCCTCTACGAATATAGTTTCGGGGGTTAACCTTTCCGCCCTGCCAAGCATCCAGGCTCTTCGGGCGGCGAAAGAGGAGCTAGCCGCTATTCACGCCTCTTTCCGCACAGAATTTGTTTCCTTGGTGGCGGGGACGGCAAGTTCTGAGGCTACTCCTTCGGTACTGCCTGCCATACTCCCTTTGATGCCGTCCTCTACAGAGGTTTTGGATGAAGTGTCCCAGGATGTGGTCGACAGTTTCTACCGCCACCTGAAGAGGGGGATCGAGGCAGCTGTGGAAAGGGGAACTCCCTTTGCTATGGCTCGTCAATGCGCCGGTGGCCAGATCAATATCCTTAGAACACTCCCTGGTGGAGGGGAACTGGCTGCGCTTTTGGAGCCTAAGCTGTTAGAGGCTGATCGTCTTGTGGCCCAGTTTTGCATGCTGCAACAAGCTGATTTACCCGCGGTAGTAAACCAAGAGCGCAATTTCCTCGTAACCGCGGTGGAGAAGGTGATGATTGCCCGGGAGTCGCTCAAGCCGGCTATATTGAAGGATCGTCGGGATTTGACTCGGTTGTACGATCAATGGAGTCGTCGAACTGAAGATTGCGCGGCTTTGGAAGCGGCTGCCTCCCGTGGGGTAACCGACACCCGGGAGCAGATCCTCGAGCTCCAGAGAAAGCTGGCCTTCCTGGAGTCCGAGCTCGAAACTGCTTGTACTGAGAAAGGGATTGCCATTCAGGAGGCTAACAAATTTAGTAGGGCTTCTGCCAATCTAGAACTTGCCCTGAAGAAGATGGAGAATGGCTGGCAGGCATATATGTATTTGAATGATGCAGAGCAGTTGTCCCAAGAGGCCGAGCGCCGAGCTAAACAGAGGCTTGAGCGGGGGACTGCCTTGGTGAAAAACCGTCTTTTGGAGATGTGTAATGCCGAACTATAGACGACTTTTCTTTCTTTTGTTTCTTCTTTTCTTTTCTTTTCTGAGAGGGACGTAGTCCCAAAACATGTAATGCTTTTTTCGTCTTTCAAATAAAGAGTACTTTCTATTCTACCCTTCATTTGTATTGCTTATTGTGCCTGTGGTATTGTGGTGATGTTTGCCCCGCATGGGGGACTTGTTTCTGGACCTGTTACCCCTGGCATACCTTGGTTTTAGGTGGTCGTGGACGTTCCAAGTATCGGGATATAGAATGCCGTGGAGCAGCTGGGCTCCCGGGGCATGATGAGGAATGGTGGGCCTGTACTAAGAGATTTAGCAAAGGATATTTGTGGGCCTATTATCCCTGGCGTACCCTGGGTTAGGATTCGGATAATAGGATGAAAAGGGAACCAACATATTTACTTAGAGGTAACGAGGACATGGCAAGTATGAGGGTTTTATCGTGGAGTCTTCCTACTCAGAGGTAATGAGGACATGGCAGGAGTGGACTCAACGAAGGATATTTGTGGTCACCAGAGGACATTTGTGGGACTATTACCCTTGGCGTACCCTGGATCAGGGTACGGGTAATAAGACGAGAGAGGACCAACATACTTACCCAGAGGTAATGAGGACATGGTAAGTACGGAGGTTTTACCGTGAAGTCTTTCTGCTCAGAGGTAATGTGGACATGGCAGGAGTGGACTCAGCGGGGAATATTTGTGGACCTATTATCCTTGGCGTACTCCGGTTGTGGGTACAGATAATAAGTCGAAAGGGAATCTTCATACTTACTCAGAGGTAATGAGGACATGGCAAGCATGAAGGTTTCTTCGACGGAGCCTTCCCATTCAGAGGTAATGAGGCCATGACAAGAGTGGGCTCAATAAAGGAGGGTACATAGAATGACTCAGAGGTGATGAGGACATGGAAATTCTATGTAAGGGGTGATTTGTTTTTGGCAGAAGTGGAACGACTCAGAGGTAATGAGGACATGGCCGTTTTGGAAATTTGTGGATCGATTACCCTTTTTGTGCACTGGGAGTGCGGGTAGTGGATCATGAGGGAGGATCTCTTCCAGGAAGAAATTTCAGAGGTATGATCATACATGAATTACTATCTGAAAGAGTGACCGGAATGTGAGTTCAGAGGCACCAGCGGGTACATGACTCGATAATTTGGAATATTGTGAAAGTATGAGTTCAGCGGCAACAGCGGGTACATGACTCGATAATCTGAAATGTTGTGGACGTGAGTTTAGTGGCACCATCAGGTACATGACTCGATAATCTAGAATATGTTTGTGGATGTGAGTCCAGCGGCACCAGCGGGTACATGACTCGATGATCTGGAATATGTTTGTGGATGTGAGTCCAGCGGTACCAACGGGTACATAACTCGATGATCTGGAATATATTTGAAGATGCGAGTTCAGCGGCACCAGTGGGTACATGACCCGATGATCTGAAAAATGTTTGAAGATGCGAGTTCAGCGGCACCAACGGGTATATGACTCGTTAATCTGGAAAATATAGTTCAGACATAATATTTCTTCAGAAACTTGTCGTTGACGGGCAACATGAGCAAGTCTCCATTTTGTTTTGCGAAGCGGTAAGCACCGTTGGAGAATATTGCCTCGATGATAAATGGACCTTCCCATTTTGGCTGGAATTTGCCGGCGGTCTTGTGAGTCATGACCATCGGCCTCCGGACTGCCAGAACGAGATCGTCCACTTGGAATGTTCTGATTTTGACCTTCTTGTTGAAGGCTTCAAAGATGCGTGCTTGGTATAGCTCGATCCTTTGCTGAGCCAGGAGGCGCTTTTCATCTAAGGCCTCTAACTCTTGTAGTCGGCGACGGTAGTTATCATCCGTCGTCAATTGGTAAGTGAGGACGACGCGGAGTAAGGGTATTTGAGTCTCCAATGGGAGAACTGCCTCACTCCCGTAAACCAGGGAGAATGGTGTGTTCCCTGTGGCTGTTCGGACTGTGGTACGGTATGCCCATAAGCATTCACCAAGCTTCTCGTTCCAGTCGCATTTGTTGGACGATACGAACTTCTTGAGTAGTTTGATGATTGTTTTGTTGAATGCTTCTGCCAACCCGTTCGCCGCTGGATTGTAGGGCGTCGAAGCAATATTCTGGATGCGGTGTTTGTCGCAGAACCGATAGAAGGCGTGGCTTGCAAACTGCGGACCATTATCGTGGATGATCCTTCGGGGCAGCCCAAAGCGATAGATGACATGATGCTTAAGGAAGCTGATCACGTTTGAAGTTTTCACTTCTGCAAGCGGGACAGCTTCTGCCCATTTGGAGAAGTAATCTGTGATTGCGAGTATGAAGCGATGTCCTCGGGAGGAAGGTGGAGTGATTGGACCGATGATATCTATTCCCCATGCTTCGAACGACCAGGACGCCACTGTCGGATGTAGAAATTCGGATGGTTGGTGGATGAAGTCCGTGTGGACTTGGCAAGCTTTGCACTTTTTAGCATAGTCTATTGCATCTGCTACCATCGTGGGCCAGTAGTAGCCCATTCGGCGAAGACGGTCTTGAAACTTAGGGCCAGGCTGATGGGCCCTACAGATACCGTCATGAGCTTCTCGTACGGCTTCTTTGGCTTCCGCGTTTGACAGACACCGAAGCAATAACCCATCGTAGGATCGCCGATACAGCATTTTCGTCTCTGTATCGTCGAAGAATCTGAGAGAACGCCGTCTGATGGAGGTGGCTTCCTTTGGGTTCTCGGGCAAGATATCATAGACGACGAAGTCAATGAATGGTTGTCTCCAATCTGGGACATCGTCGATCGTCTGGGCAGAATAACTTGCCACGAATTGAACGTTGTTTTTGGAGCAGACCAGTTCGTGGCCTATCACATCTACCGATTGATGAGTATGATTTGGAATTGCTAGGGAAGCGGCCAGGCCTGCTAAGGCATCGGCTTCGATGTTTCAGAGTCTGGGAACGTGGTCGATAAAAAACTGCTCAAACGACGAGATAATGTCGATCGCAATTTGGTGATAGGGGATCATGTCGTCATGTTTCGGAGTCTGAGAATCGCCGTATGCTTCAAGATATTCTACCGCCAGCTCTCTTGCAAATTGGAGGCCAATGACTAGAGCGTTGTACTCGGCCACATTGTTAGAACAGGGTTCTGTAAGAGAGTAAGCGCGATTGATCACCAATTCGGAAGGAGAAACCAATACCACTCCGACTCCGACGACGATGTTGCCTTTAGGTCCGGTCTTTGAGGCGCCGTTGAAGAACATTCGCCATATATCATCGTGAGAGGTTGCATACGAGTCGGCGACCTTATCCAGGATTTCTTCATACATTCTGGACGACTTCGAGCCCGGGTGGGCTGCCAAAAAGTCTGCCAGGGCTTGACCTTTGACAGCCTTTTGTGGGTCGAAGATCATATGATAAGGGGACAGCAATATTACCCATGTAGCGAGGCGAGAGCTGAGTTCCCCTGGTTTAGTCATGAGGACTCTAAGAGGGTTGAGTCGTGAGATCACATGTATGGTTTGTCCAGTGACATAGTGCCGCGTCTTCTGAATGGCGAAAACTAGGGCGAGACATTCCTTCTCCACGGCGGTGTATCGGTGCTCTGGCCCAATCATCATTCGACTGAGGTAATATATAGTTTGTTCATGGCCTGCATCATTGTTTTGTGCCAGTAGAGCCCCGAGGGAATGTTTCGTTGCTCATACGTAGAGCAGGAATGGTTTTCCAGCAATCGAGGCCACCAAGACTGGAGGATTCGATAAATATTCTTTGATGCTGTCGAAGGCACGCTGGCATTCTTCATCCCATACGAACGAGACACCTTTCTTCATGAGATGGGTGAATGGTCGACATCGCCCTGAGAGGTTAGAAATGAACCTCCTGATGTAAGCTAGCCTCCCTTGAAGGCCTCTGAGTTCGCGGAGATTTCTCGGGGGACCCATCTCCATAATTGCTTTGGTCTTCTCAGGGTCTACATGGATACCCTGGGCGGTGATGATAAAACCCAAGAACTTCCTGCTGGATACACCCAGGAAGGACTTCGTAGGATTCATTTTTAGATTGTGCGCTCGTATCAGGTCGAATACCGTCCTCAGATCCTGCAGATGGTCTCCCCTACGGTGACTCTTGACGACGATGTCATCCATATAGCACTCCACCGTCTTGCGTAAGTGGTCTCTAAAAATGATACTCATGGCTCTTTGATATGTGGTACCGACATTCTTCAAACCGAAAGGCATGATTGTGTAGCAGTATGTGCCAATAGGTGTTCGAAATGATGTGTGCTTTTCGTCGCCAGGAGACATCTTGATTTGGTTGAACCCCGAGAAGCCATCCATGAATGACATACGTTCGAAGTCGCATGTGTTGTCGATCATGATGTCTGTGATAGGAAGGGGGAATTCATCTTTTGGACATGCCTCATTCAGATTGCAGAAGTCGATGCAGATTCGGATCTTTCCGTTCTTCTTGAGGACCGGAACTATCTTGGCGACCCAGTCAGGATGTTTCTCTTCACGAATGAAACTGCTGGCTATTAGTTTGTTGACTTCGGCTTCGATTGCATCCATGATGCCTGGGCGGAAGCGTCGCTGTTGTTGCTTGACCGTCTTTGCATCTGGCTGAATGTTGAGTTTGTGGAGAGCAATATCGGGATCTAACCCCGGCATGTCTTCATAGCTCCATGCGAACACATCAATATATTCTTTGACAAGTTCCAGCAACGATTCTCGCTCTTCGTCTGTTAGGCTTTTACTGACGAAGATTGGTTTTGGAGAAGATTCGCTACCGAGATCCACTTGTATAACCTCATCTTCAGTAGGGGGTTCTCTCAGTTCGAACCGCTTTTCCTATTGTGCAACCAACTGTTGGGCCCACGGCTCTAGCTCGAGGATTTCAGGAATGTCTTTATCTTCTTCATAAGCGTCGGCGAATGCCATGTTGACCGACAGGACTTGTCTGAATATGTCTCCGATGCTGGTATCCGAGTCAGAAGTTGGTGACCCGGTTGAATGTGACTGCCAGTCACATTCTTTATCTGAACTCTCAGGGGTCGTCGTGGGTGTTACATACCCTAATCCACATCGAGTTTTGCTATAGCAGTCCCATGGTTTTCCAGCCGGGACCGGTGGCTTCAAAGGTAACCGTCGCCCGGTGCCGTAGTTCAATACTGGCGTAGTCTCCAGATCATATCCCTGTTTTTGCATAAGATATTTGGATTGGAGGCTATAAAGATACAGAGGCAGTCTTCCGGTATCTGGTTCAAGGTCGACTTCTTCTAGGGTGAAGGGATGCGGATCGTCCTTTCGGTCGAAGATGATTGGATGATCCCCTCCCTCGATTATGCGGTAAGCGTCTTCCACTGGAGTAAGCTGGATTGCGGTGTACACATTTGTCACCTGTGTGTGTAGGTGAGTGCCTATACCGTGTTCCATAGCATACATTGTACAAAGCTTATCAAGCTCGAGGTAGTTCAAAGATAGCCCTTTATTGATGAAGTAAGGTATCTTTTCTAGGGGGATTACATCATCTGCGGAGGTAACATCAGTGTGGGCAGCCACATACTTGGCTAGCTCCGGTTCCTCTTCGGCTACCCCTTGTATAAACGAAGACTGAGAGGACGACCTGGGCAGTTTGATCGTCAGAGGTTCAGCTGGTGGAGCAGAGCGTGGAGTTGTTGGCAGGCTAGCGACCCCCAGCTTGGTACTTGATACTGGGCGGGGAGTGGTTGGTTCGCTAGAAGTGCCAGACCTTGCATCGGGATGACGATTCTTCTTGGGAAGGCGTATCGTCATCGGCTTGTCGGAGGGATTGAGCTTCTCCGTTTGCGGCTGGCCGACTCTCGACAGCCTGATGGTCAGTGGCTCCATTGTGGGTCTTGGCACTTGGCCAGACCTTGGCAGCCGGATTATCATCTGCTTTTCTTGTACCGAGAGGCTGATTGCGTCTTTACGCAGAGTGGCTGTAAGGGGTGCGGACTTGCCAGGTTTGCGAGCTTGGAGGTGGAACGTCAGAGGTCCTTCTGATCCTGTGGCTGTCTCAGTATGAGCTTGCACATCTCCTTCACCAAGGTGCTTCTTCGACTTTTTGTACAGGCAGGAGTCTGAGTAGTAGGATTCGACCCCTTTAAAGGGATCGATATCAGCAAATTCTGTCCTCACGAAGCCGTATTTGTCGACATATTTGAAGCACTAGTGCAGCGTGGAAGGCACGATCATATAATCGTGTATCCAAGGGCACCCCGAGAGGATGTTATAAGAAGTGTCTGCATCTTTGACGTAGCAGGTGACTTCTGATTGGAGATCGCCAATCTGACACTTCAGACGAATCTTCCCAATTGGGTAGCTCCTGTCCAAATTGAAACCGCTGATGGCGGTGCATGTAGGCGTCAGGCGATGCATCGGATTGCGAAGATGATGTAGCAAACCCTTCAGAATGATGCTTATGGAAGACCTAGGATCAATGTGCATCCGATCCACCTTTACGTCGTCGATGTATCCAGTATAGTATAACGGGCGATCGTGCAGGTTGGTTTTGATGATCATGTCCTGCGGAGTGAAGACAATATTGGGCATCGCTCCCGTGCAAGCGCTGTCTTGGAGATCTGCAGGCGGGTTTTCTCCCGTGAGGTTGACCTTAGCCAAGTATGCGTCGGCATTTTGGAGTGCATCACTCAAAGCTGCACGAACATCTTTTGAGAGTCTCAGAAGTTCGTATAATGACAACTAGGCCGGTGTATTGGCCAATTGCGCCAAGATGTCGAAGTTGTAGGGCTTCTCCAGCCCCTGCGGTACCTCTTTTCGGAGGAATTTGTCAAAGCGAGTCTCCTTCGGCCTAGGCTTGTCGGTCGTCGGAGACTAAGTCGGTCCCGGAGCGTCAGTTGTAGCGGGCTGATGATCTTCAGCCAAGTTATCAGCCACCGGTTGGGATTGTGCCCCAGACCGAGTAACGACGGTTGTAGCTTCTTCGATATCTATCGAGATTGTGCGGCAGGACCTGACTTTTCCACTCTTCTTCTTGCGAATGGTAGATGGTGTGGGTTGGATCACTTCTGATACCAAGTCTGGATGGACCCACATGACCTCCCCTCGTGATGTGGTGAGAGGCAGTAGACCAGCAGCATGATCTCGGGAAGATGGAAGATTAGCAATCTCCATTGTTGCCAGAGGGATGGGTACCACACCGTCTTGAGCTTCGGTTGGAGGAAAGCTGCCAAATTGTACTGATACCATATTAGCTGCCACAGTTACCTCTTCGAAGTCGATGGCCAGAGCGTTTGAATCGATGAGATTTTGGATGTACCATTTTAGTTGGTAGCAGTCGTGTGTGTCATGGTGGACGTAGCGGTGGTAACGGCAGTACTTTGGATTCTCCATGTCTGCCGACCGAGGTTCCCATCTTGGTGGAGGAAGCTGAATTATGTCTCCTTATATGAGCATGTCCAAGATAGGCTTGACGTGACCGTCATCGAAGGAGTAAGTGATTTGCGGCCATTGTTTGTCTGCAGGCTTTTGCTCAGGTTTCTGTGCTGTATCGGCCACCATAGCAAGCTTACCCCTGCTGTCCCGATTGTTGGAGGGGCTACCCCCATTGTCGTTGTTGGTGTTGGGACGCTTGCCCTTGTTCTCTCCGTCCGAGATGTACAATCCCAATTGGCGAGCCTTCTTCAATCGTTCTTCGGTACTTGTGGCACAGATGATAAACATCTTCCAGTCCTTGAATTGACTTTCGCCCATCCAGAGACTGATTGTTGGGAGCAATCTCTTTTGGCAAATTTCAATTAGGAAGGAATCCGGATTTCCAGACGACAGCTTCATTGCGGTTTGGAGAAATCGCTCAATGTAATTCCTTGTCAGCTCTTTCTTCCCTTGGACGACGTCCATGAGGGTGGACATTGTGATGTCCTGTCCTACCTCGTAGAATCTCTCCAAGAACATGCGCTTGAAGCCGGCGAAGGAGTGGATGCAGTTGTCTGGCAGGTTGCGATACCAGTCGAAGGCGACTCCTTCCAATGCCCCGATGAATAATCGTGTGAAGATGGCATCGTCATGGGGCAGATGGTTGGTAGTGACCTCAAAGTAAGTGATATACCGATTTGCGGAGGTCTTGCCATCATACGGGTTGATGTTGAACGGCTTATATCTTGGTGGAAAGGGGACATCCCTCCATTCAGCAGGGTATGGTTGCCGTATTCTGAGGTCTTGAGAGTTTTTTCGAGCGTGAAACATGGCTCAGAGCTCCTGGACCTCTCTTCTCGCTTCTCGGGCCTCATCCACAACGGTAGGGGCCGTTACTTCAGGAGGATTGTTGCCCGGGTTCGGTGCCGCTGAATTCGAGTCCCTATTGACCACGGGACCTGTGCTTGTTTGGCCAGGTATCCCTCCTTACAGAGTTGGAAGGGCCGCTTTGATCTCGTAGACTTGACCAAGGCAAGCAGTATAGCCTCCAGAGTGTCGATGCATTGGCGATCACTGGAACCACCTTGGTTACTGTCCGTCATGAATACTGTCCTTATGTGAGGAGAGATGGACGGAGCGGTGGAGGAAGAGCCCTCCGAATCATACCCCTGTAGTGAGAAGTCATCGGGGTATGTGGGAATGTTCTCTTCTGGTTCGGACTCGGAAGGAACAGTACCCCCAGTCTCCGAGTTTGCCTCATCTTGGGAGTTGTGGACGTTGTCGTGGACGTCGGGGTTTGCTGCATCTGATGGGAGAGTTGTTTCTCCTGGCTCGTCTTCATGGAACATCGAATTGTCGTGGAGGTCTGGAGGAGTACTACCCCCAGTCCCAGCAACCCCCAGTGATGTGGACGATGAATCTCCCACTGTAGCAGATTTTGTCTTAGAACGGGTACCTTAGAAAACTCCAGTGGTGGGCACCCGCTTAGACGACAGTCTCTTAGTCATAGTGGTTGAAATTCGGGCTGGGAACATTCGTCTTCTTGCCCCTCCCATCGGCAGGGATTTTCTGAGCAGAGTTGCAGGAGACGACGGGAAGTGCCTCGTCTTCCGAAGACGGCTATTGCAGTCTCTGAAAGACGGACTGCCGGTCTTCTCGTATCGTCGCGTTGTTGCAACCGCAGTTGACGATGACTTGGGTACAGTGACGTCTGTGGGAGGACTCTTTGCTCCCCGATGCATCTTCTCTTTCCTTGCGTTTGTGGAGGATGGCCGTACGCAAGTCAGATGGGTCTGGATTGACCGCGTTCGCTCCCTGGATTTTGGGAGACTTTTGCGAACCTCTCTGTCCGTCTGCCGCCGGGGGCTGGACTCAAGTGGTTCTGTACAACTTCCCATCGGAGGCCCGCATAACGGTATACGGGACGCTCGGATGGTCAGAGGTCGGATCAGCGGATCGAGCTCGCCAAGCTCGCACTGCCCTAGACTTCTTCGCTCTAGTGCGTAAGGGCACATAGTAGAAAGAGTCTAAGTGATGCTGGAGAGAGTCAGACAAATCTTCTTGGAAGTACAAGAGATCAGGACCATAGGAGAGGCGGTCGAAGACACAGCCACGTGGAGTAGGCGTCATGCGGCTATCATCAATAACCTTCATGCGGCCGACAGACGTAGCCGCATAGGTTTTCTCCATACGGCTGGGAGCTTCGGCCGCATGAGTTTTCTTCATGCGGCTGGATGATCTGGCCGCATAGACCTCCTTCATGCGGCAGGATGATCTGGCCGCATAGACCTCCTTGATGCGGCTGGCAGACTCAACCGCATGAACCTCCTGCATGTTGTTGGCAGACTTGGCCGCATGAGCGTTCGGCTTCTTCTTAGGGCGTATAGAATCACTCTTTGCCCCTGCAAGTCCAGCATCGTAGTGCTTTCCTCTGCCGGACTTGGGGACAGCAGAGTTCTCTATGGCTCGAAGTGGTGCCGTATGAGAGTCGCCTTCGCCGTCTTGGGTAGCAGAGAGTACCCGTCCAGAGCTTGTGGAGGAGCAAATGATTTTGGCCTCCACTCACAGCGAGCTTTCTTTGTGCGGATTCGCTTCTGGACCGGGCCAGCGCTTCCTTCAGAGAGCATTTCTTCAAACGCCTGTTGGTCGAAGCGGACGACAATCTTCTGTTGCGTGGAGCCAAGTTTGGCTGCATCCGATTGCGTCACCAACTCCTCAGCCGTGGAGAAGTTTGTCCCCAGCAGAGTCGCCATCGTGTTTGCCATGAAATATAAAAGAACAGAACAATTATCGGAGGACTGGACTTTTACTTCACAATACAAACTCGCTTGTACAAAGAAAGCCTAGGGACGAAAACCTAGGTACAGCAATCTAAGTACAATTGTTTATTTTAGATTTCGGGGGGTGACGATAGAGGCTCGGGAAAGCGACGGCCGCTCTGCCTTACTCCTTGGACGATCGAGTGCAGCTTTGGCTCTGTAGAAGAACTGCTGGGCGTTGATGAAGAAATGCTCTCTCTGGCTCTCTGGCTCTCTCTGTATATCTCTCTCTGTCTCTGTGTATGTCTCTCTCTCTCCGTATATGTCTGTCTGTGCGTGTGTATGTGTATATATTTTGCAAGGGAATGGCACCCTGCTATTTATAAGAGTGGGGGGCCTCTTTAGGGTTTACAATGATTGCCCATTCTTGTAAGTCGGCGACTATTGATCATTGGATCTGGGCCATTCATCGAGATTTGAGCAATAAATGTGATTGCATCAAATCTTTTGTGGGTAATTAATGCTGATTGACATAAATCTTCCTGATTTGTCATGCCAATCTCGGATTCCTCGACACGTGTCTTTAATTGGCTTATTTGCAAATGATCTGATTTGATCCTAATATTTCATTGGGATTTGCTGAGAGATTTCGATCAATCTGATGCTACGTGCCCTGCTATCATGCCACGTGTCAAAACAGCAGAAATCTGAGCCGCAGGACGGTTGCTCCTCATTGAGCCGCATAAGACTGGCTACGTGTGGCTGCTTGAGAGTGGCCCCCATAGTAATGATTCGAGCCGCATGAGTGTGAATGACCGCATGAGTGAACCGCATGGGGGTGGTCTTTGTGAGCCGCATGGAGCTAGGCTTCGTGAGCCGCATGGAGCTAGTCTTCGTGAGCCGCATGGGGCTAATCTTCATAAGCCGTATGGGGCTACTCTTCGTGAGCCGTATGGGGCTACTCTTCATGAGCCGCATGGGGGAGTCTCCGCTTGGGCCGCATATGACTGTCCACGTGTCAAGGACGCTGACAGTTTTTGACTCTCGGGGGATCGTGTCTGAGATTTTCTTCACTTCCCAAGGAGTCCGTCATTATGAGGGAGTCATAATGATATCTTTGTGTCAGAACTGTCACCTTGTCAGAGCTGTCAGCCGTCAAGGCATTTAATACGGTAATGGACAAGGGGGGAGAGCTGTTTTGCTGGCCACGTGGCTCCTCCTTGAGCCGCATAGAGCTTGTTTGAGCCACACAGACGCTCGCATGAATACTTGAGCCACATGAATTCTCTGAGCCGCATGGGGTTCTCTGGCCGCATGGATCTTTCTTTATTCTTTTCCATACTTCTACATTGGCGTACATGCTCAATAAAGAAGTCTTTGAATGAAGTGGCCATCCTGATCGCTGCATCATGATATGGAATTAGATCTTGATGTCGAACTTCATATGTGCCTCTAACTTGATTAACAATTAATTTGGAGTCTCCGTAAACTTCAAGATACTCAATATCTAATTGTTTAGCCAATTGGAGACCAATGAGTAGAGCATTGTATTCAGCCACTTTATTGGAACATGACTCATCTAAAGAATAAGCTCTTTGGATCGCTAACCCTTTTGGTGAGACGAGGATGATTCCGACTCCGGCAATAATAGCACCTTTTGGTCCAATTCTGGATGCACCATCAAAGAATAAACGCCAAATAAGAATTTCTTCTGAAATCATGTTGGACTCCAAGGTTTTATCTGGAATCTCATCGTAGAGTTAGATATTTCGGGAACTGGATGAGCTGCCAGAAATTCAGCAAGGGCTTGACCTTTAACAGACTTTTGAGGAACATAAACTATATCATATTATGCTAACAATATGGCCCATGTTGTAAGCCTAGAATTGAGTGTCTGGGCTTCTTCATCAGGACCCGGAGAGGGTTAACTCTAGAAATAACATGAATAGTTTGGCCAGTGACATAATGTCTCGTCTTTTGAACAAGAAACATCAAAGCTAGACATTCTTTTTCTACTAGATATATCGATGCTCAGCTTCAATCATCATGCGGCTAAGGTAGTAGATAGCCTGCTCATGACCTTCTTTAATTTTTCGAACTAAAATACCTAGGGAGTGGTCTATTGCTCAAACATACATCAGAAAAGGTATTCCTGATACTGGAGGCACTAGAACTGGAGGGTTCATCAAGTACCACTTTATGTCTTCAAATGCTCGTTGATATTCTTCAGTCCAAATAAATGACACACCTTTCTTCATTAAGTGAATGGTCTACAGCGTCCAGAGAGATTTGAGATGAATCTTCTGATGTACGCAAGCCGTCCCTGGAATCCTCGTAGCTCTTTTAGGTCGTGTGGAGGATGCATCTCTTGAATGGCTTTAGTTTTCTCAGGGTCAACGTGTATACCTTTAGAGGTAATAACGAATCCAACAAATTTGCCACTAGAGACTCCCAGGAATGACTTAGTGGGATTCATTTTGAGTTGATGCTGGCGCATTAGATCGAAAATAGTTCTCAAATATTGAATATGGTCTTCTTTTAGACGACTTTTGACAGCGATATCGTCAACATAACATTCAATAGTCTTTCATAAATTATCATAAAAGATGGTACTCATGGCCTGCTGATAAGTTGCACCAGCGTTTTTAAGACCAAATGGCATGACAGTGTAGCAATAGACTCTAAGAGGAGTGCGAAAAGATGTATGTTTCTCATCTTCGGGATGCATCTTAATTTGATTATATCCCAAAAATCCATCCATAAAGGACATACGTTCAAATCCGCAAGTATTGTCAATCATGACATCAGTGATTGGGAGAGGGAATTCGTCTTTGGGATAAGCTTCATTAAGGTCTCTGAAGTCGATGCAGACCCAAACTTTTCCCTGTCTTCTTCAAAACTGGGATAAATTTGTCACCCAGTCTGGATGTTGTTCTTCTTTGATGAAACCACAGGCGATGATTTTCTTAACTTCAGCTTCTATGGCATCCATCATGTCAGGTCGTAACCGACGTTGTTGCTGTTTGACTGGCCTCGCATTTGACAGAATATTGAGCTTGTGGGTAGCAATCTAAGGATCCAACCCCGGCATGTTTTCATAGATCCAAGCGAATACATCAATGTATTCCCAAATGAGTTGGATTAGTTCTTGTTTATCCGCTTCAGGGAGGCTTTTGCTGACAAATATCGGTTTTGGGGCAATTTTATCTCCAATATTGACTTGAACCAGTTGATCTTCAGTAGGTGGCTCACATTGCTAAAACGAAACTCCCATTGAGTATCCATCCTTTGTGCCCTAGGATCAGATTCAGAAGCTTCGACAAAGTCTTCGTCATCTTTCGAGAACTCAACAGTCACCTTATTGGAAGATAGAGTTACGCCGTGCCCTACACCGGTGTCTGAATTCCATGAGATAGAATCAAAAAGTTATATCGTTCTTCTTTCTCGGATTCAAAAGCTTCTTGAGTCGGAGTTAGTGAAGTATAACATAATCCGCTTCATTTTGCTGTAATATTGTTGTGATTTTCTTTCGGAGCAGGAATACGAATAGGAGTTGCCTTCCTTTGCCGCCATTGAGACCAGCTTTAAAATTATAGCCCATCTTTTGAATGATATCGTTTGATTGCTGACTATAATGACGTAGCTGAAGTCTTCCGTTATCATGATTTTCTTCCTCGCTATCAGGCGTGATCTTTTGTTCCGTTCCTTTACTAAAAAGTATAGGAAGTTCATCTTTCTTCCTGGAAGGAACTAAGAAGAAGGAGTCCTGCATTGGCTCGAGCAATACTTTGTTTCGGAAGCTTCAACTGGTCCTATGGTAAGTGGTTCGAAGTTATCTAACATTTTTAAATAACATCGAGTATAATAAAAGACATCAGTATACTGTAAGGAGATGCTACTTTATTGATTTGTACATCATCATTTACAACATGATTCTTAGCCTTTACAAAAGGCTTAGTAAGGTTGATAACCAGAGGAGGCGAAGGAGAAGGAGAAGGTTTGTTACGACGAAGTCGATAACAGAGGCTCAGAAGAGGTGAGCTCCCTTTGTTTTTTTCTACAGCAGGAGGCTGTCCGTTATAGGAGGAAAGATGTATAGTCAATGTCTGAGAAGAAGAAGGACAAATAGTACATCTTTGACGGGGATCATGAGAACATCTTTTGAAGTATATTTCTGATCTTCCTTACTATCTATTGCCAATACAACTTTCATGAACTCCTCTTTGTACATCCGAGAGTCCGTAAAATATGCTTCAATGCCCCTGAAAGGATTTAGATCGGCTATTTCCTTTTGGACTTCTCCGTTGACATCCACATATTTGAAGTATTGATGTAAAGTGGATGGCACAATGTTTGCTCATTAAGAAAGGGTCTTTCCAGAAGCATTGTAAGAGCCGCAATTATCAATCACGTAGAAAGTAACCTTCGTACGAAGATTGCCTATTTGAACTTTCAGGCGAATCTTTCCAAAGGTTCACTTCTTCTAGAATTGAATCCCAAGATTGTCGTGATGGTTGTTGAAAGATTATGTACGGGAATCTTCAATGTATCTAGTAGAGTCTTTGGCATGATGCTAAGTGTAAATCAGGATCGATCAAGATACGATCAACCTTCATGGTATCGACATATGCCGTAAAGTAGAGGGTTCTATCATGAGATTATCTTCCAAACATATCATTTGTGTAAAGGTGATGTTTGGCATCAGCTCCATCACATAATAATGAAGGCATGTTACAGGCTCTTCCTCTGGTTTCTTGAGAAGTGCTAGACAAGTATCAGCTTGCGTCAAAGCTTCACTCAACGTTTTTGAGTCTCCCTTAAAAGATGGAGTAGCTCAAATATTGATAATCTTGTTGGAGTATTAGCCAGCTGAGCCAGTACATCAAAGTTATACTGCTTCTCAAGTCCCAAGGTTGAAGTCTTCTTCAATACTTTATTGAAACGGACAGGCTGTTTCCCTTTCTCGGCCGTCGACGGTTTAGAAAGAGTTGGCTCTATCGGGGGTGATAAAGCTGATGGAACATTAACAGTAGGAGAAGATAATGCTTGAGGAGCCTCCAAGCTGGAGCAAGATTTTCTTGACCTTATGAATAGTCTTTTAAGTAAGGTTTCCCCGATCTGGTACCAGTTAGGACTTCTTCTTCGGATACAGGCTCAAAGGACACCATATTGCAATTTTTTGCCTGGATCTCGTTTCTGGAATATCTCTTTCGGCAAGATGGAGAGTTTTTCCAGTAGCCCAAACCAACCCAAGATTGGTTGTGAGAAAGACAGAGAAAGAGGTAGAGGAGATCCCTTTCTATGATTTAAACCAGAAGCCTCTTGTAGATCATATCCCATCTTTGTCATGAGTTCACAAGATTGTGGACTGTACAGGAAAGCTGGTTGGTATTTGGCTTCTGATTTTGACAATATTGTTTTATCAGTGGAAGAAGAAGAAGGATTATCTGCTGCGGGATGAAGGTAGCAGTTAGAGGTGGAAGACAATGCTCACCAAATGAAATCATATACATGATTTATTTTTAGTGGCCTTCTTGGACTTGGTGGAAGAAGATGGTGTTTCGAAGTCCGCCACTAAATCCGGATGGATCCATAAGATCTCCCCATTATCAGTAGACAGAGGAATAAGACCATCTGTTCGTGCAGGTGGAAGATTAACAATTTCTAGAGTAGTTTTCGGAATAGGGATGCGCCGTCCTACACAAGTTGAGCTGAAAAAGCTCCAAAATGTAAAGAGACGACATTAGCCGTTACAGTTTTCTATCTTGCTGGAGAGTGATTACACCAGAATTGACCATCTCTTGTATTTTACCTTGAGCACATAGCACGATCGAGTTGGATGTCCAATAAACCTGTGGTAAACACAATACTTAGGATGGTTAGTCTTACCAACTTCATCTGGCCGTTTAGGTTCTGGCAGTTGGAGTTGATTGCTCTTGATGAGGCAATCAAAATACTCATAATATCATCTTCATCTAAAGAGTATTCTTCTTTTGGACGAGATGACCATTGTGGTGGTGCTGTAGGGGTAGGTAGATGTTGGCTGATTTACATTGATGGCTAGGGCTTCTTTGCCTTTGAGGTTAATGGCCAAAGTCTCCTTGCTCTTGCGATTATTCTGACGGCCATTTTATTTGGTGTAGCATGTTCATTTTTGTTAAGATTAGGCATTTGAATGCCTAATTGCTTGAATTAGTCAGCGCTCTCTTCTACGGCTTTGGCGTTCATTATGAAAGAAGGCCAATCCTAGAACTGTGTTGATCCTGTCCACATGTTGATTATAGGCAACAAGTTTGATTACAGGTGTCTATAGTTAAAGCATCTGGAGTTCCGAGAGGCATTTTGAGTGCTTTTCGACGAAACGTTCAATGAAATGTTCAGTCGTTTCATTATGTTGTTGTTTGATTTTAATGAGAGCAGACATAGTCATGTCATTGGTTCCCTCATAAAATCGTTCCGAGAATATTTGTTTGAAGCCAGCAAAAGAGGTTATATACCCATCTGGTAAACTACAATACCATCATATGCTGCACCAGCTAAACAGCCAACAAATACTCTAGTAAGAAAAGCATCATTTGGTTGAAGTTGATCAGTCATTACTTCAAAGTGATTGAGGTACTGACTTGGAGATGTGCTGCCATCAAACAACATAATAGTAGGGGTTTGTATTTAGGAGAAAATTGGACCTCTTTCCATTCTATGGGATAGGGTTGTTTGATCTCAAGCTTCTGCAGGCCATCCTTCTGTTTAAAAGCTTCAAATTGAGTACATAAAAGTTTTACAGCCTCATTGGTATCTCCTATCGATTGTGGAGTAGTAGATTGATTCAATGTGTTAGGAGGGGGTACCGCATGATAAGTACCACCCCCTGTACCAGATTGACTTGGAAAGCCTGCGCAGGAATGGAAGCGGTGTGAGAAGATTGTACCACCAGATCAATATTAGTGGGAACTGATGATGTCACAGGTTCTTGAGTAAAAATCAGATTCGTATCTGGTGGAACTGTATGTTGTACCATAATCACAGCATGCATGCCTGCCATCATCTCAGTAATGTTCTTAAACTAGCCTCTAAAGTAGCAATTCTCTACTCTTGACTAGAAGAAGTGGAGGTATCTTGATCTTCTGTACAGCATAAGAAGTTACTTCTCTAGCCTTTGAAGACGAGCTAGTAGAAAGGATGGTCCTTTCAGAACTTTCACTGTCAGCATCAAAGTCACATAAAGAACTACCTCAGAATAAGTGATAGGAATATCTTTTTGACTGAAGGAATCTTGGTTTGAATCAAGAAGATTCCTTTGAACGATTGTGTCTCGGCTTCTTGATCGAGTATATTGGTATACTCCTTCACCGGATTCATGAATCCGATCTAAATATTGCTGACTAGGATTGTGTGATGCATTACATCTTGGACGCTTTCTACCCCCAGTGCTTCGAGATGCCATGTTGACAGGAGTAAAGAGTAATTCGCCTTCGTCTACTAGGATTGGTTCAGGAGTCTGAACATAACTCAAACGGTCAAAGATGGACCGCTTGGCTGACTGACAGCAGCATTTGAAGACAACTTCATGATGGTGGTTGTAATGATGTTCTTCTGTTGGACCACCACTGGACGGGATGGATTTGCAACCTTCAGCTTCTGTATTAAGAGTTCACGGAGGTCACTAACAAGACGAGAAGAAGTTGCAGGAACGTAGTCCTTGATAATATTCGGGACATGGTTCCTATTCCTGAGGTGTCCTGTATCTTAAGTGTACAAGGACGTGCTAAGCTGGTTAGCATAAGTCACAGCAACTGGTCCAGACTGCGCTTGATACATCTTGTGATTTCCCGAGGTTGAGCCTAATTGGTACCTGTTGATATAGGTGGGCAAGTCTGAGGAGGAGCTACTTGTGCATCTACTTGAGATGCTAGTAGTTGCCTCGTCGGGATCTTGAAATACATAAGGTTGGTAGATACTACCCTGATGCCTTTGGAGTAGGCATAATGCCCTTTTGTATAGAAAGTTCTCTCTGAATAGAACCCATCTTCCTGACAGAGATTTGGTTGTCTGTTAAGGAAAATAGAATTCCTATTTGCATTGGCAGCACTTTCCATCCAGTCAATGACTCGAGCAGAATAGGAAAGGCTAATGAGCGTTTTCCTTGATTTAGTGGCTTCTCACTAAGTTTCTGGTTTGGTGACAAAGAGGAGTCACTAAACAGTTTTCTTTACATTGCGCTAATGCAGAAGCATGTAAGATTGTGGCAAAGCATGAACATACATAGGTTGCGCCAGAGCAGGAACACGCGCAAGTTGCGTTGGAGCAGGAACATGCATAGGTTATGCTGGAGCAAGAAACGTGCACAGGTTACGCCAGAGAAGAAAAGGCCAAAGGGTACTTCCCTTTTTTGAAGAGTGGTGTATCAAGACAGAGTCTCCTTCGATTTCAGAGTCAAAAAGTAGAAGGATTAGCCAAAAGGTTGTTTCCTTTAGGTTGCGCCAAAGCATTGATGGGCCCAAGTTGCACAGAAGCAGGAACAAGTACAGGTTGCGCCAGAGAAGAGGCGGCCAAGGGCACTGTCACTCTCCAATCCTGGAATACGTATTTTAATACGTAAACCGATAAATTATATTTACGTTAAATTTATACGATATTTATTATGCAGTATTTCTTCATGCATTTCCCAAAAAATATTCGATAAAATATTATTTCCTAATTTATTTTCTGCATTTGGGCCTACAGTTTTGGCTCAATTGGGTAACCTATTCTTGGTTCACCAATGGTTCATCATGAACCCTTTGGTTCATCATGAACCCATGGGTCCAAGATCTTTATATATAACTCATCTCATTCTCTCTCCTCTCATTTACTTCCTCTCATTTATTTCCTCCACAAACCAAGGCAAGTACCAACTTGCTCAAGAGATGGATCCATAATTTTGTCAATGATTTCTTACAAAACTATTTGCCAAAACATGTTCTTCTCCTCAATCTATACTAGTTTAGAACTTGAAATTTCCATTTTGAAGCTTTGATTTTTGTAGATCTAAGTTTTAATCATTTTCGGATTTCCTTGGTCTTGATCTATTTTCGTTGGGTTTTGTGGGTTTGATGCTTACATGTGGAAGAGAATTCCATTTCACCCAAGATGAACTTTAGAAATCGGATTTGGAGTTCGGATGGCCAAGTTGTGATGTTTTGAAGCTTTGGGTTCAACCATGGTATTCTTGCTGTTTGGAGAAGACAGAGAGTAGTGTGCCGAGCTGCTTAGCTTACGCACACTGAGCTGCACGTGCTCTTTAGCGCTGCGTATGCAGCCTTGTTTATGCTTCCTGTTGGAAGCGTGTCTCCCTTGAGCCTGCATGACTTTTCACGTACGCTGCCTTGAGTAAGCCTGCGTGACTTTTCATGTACGCTGCCTTGAGTAAGCCTGCGTGACTTTTCATGTACGCTGCCTTGAGTAAGCCTACGTGACTTTTCATGTAGCTGCCTTGAGTAAGCCTGCGTGACTTTTCACGTACGCTGCCTTGAGTAATCCTGCGTGACTTTCACGTACGCTGCCTGAGTGAGCCTGCGTGACTTTTCACGTACGCTGCCTTGAGTGAGCCTGCGTGACTTTTCACGTATGCTGCCTTGAGAGAGCCTGCATGACTTTTCACGTACGCTGCCTTGAGTGAGCTTGCGACTTTTCACGTACGCTGCCTTGAGTAAGCCTGTATGACTTTTCACGTATGCTGCCTTGAGTGAGCCTGCGTAACTTTTCACGTACGCTGCCTTAAGTGAGCCTGCGTGACTTTTCACGTACGCTGCCTTGAGTGAGCCTGCGTGACTTTTACGTACGCTGTCTTGAGTGAACTAACCTACGTGACTTTTCCGCACGCAGCTCCCCTTGAGCGTGCGTGCTTTTGTGAGTACGCTTTGATATTTTATCAGATATTATATGCCCATTTTATATCCTTACGCCTTTGTCCCGAGCATGATATGAGCACTAATGTGACCCACGGAGAACAAAGTGTTCCTACCCGATACATGTATGAATGTCCCAGTTCTTGTTCATGTTCGACAAATGACTCGTAACTCTACGTGGCATATTTGCAATGATGCATTACACTAAGAAGGGTAGCACATATTGACATATACTGATTGACATAGATCCTCTTTGGGGTACTTGTACTAAAGTACGACTTTAGAAGGATAATCATGCAGGCCACAGCATGTGAGTCCAAGATTCCACCTAGGGTTAAACTAGGCAACTAAATATACTAGATGCATGGTGGAGGGCAGAATCCGAGATCGTGTTACACCAGCCGCCTTAAGATATTGTTCGAGCGCCGGCTGGTCTCCACGGATACTGTGTCATCTGCAACGAATGTATGACTGTACCGATTAATTTCTGCTATATTATATGTTTTGGCAAGGCGGCCTTGCGAGGGACCTGTGCTCAATCATACCTGTCTACGCAAACCCCTGGTTGGCTAGCCTTGCTGAAAGATACGATCTGAGGATTTCTAAAAACATGATTCGAGGATAACCTCGTCCATTAGAAACTCGTAGACTTGATTGGCCGTAAAAACTGACCTGCTTATATCCTATTACCTTCCGTGAATAACTGAGGGAAGCGGACTGTATGGTACGTGATCCAAACCCATGTTCTTGTTTGATTGTTGGGTTGGTTATCGTACTATGACAGGCTGTGGACCGAAGTTATGAAGGAAGACTTATTCTGGTTGTGAAGTGCTACTTCTGTGAATGACTGAGGAACATGGTCTATCATGGTACATGATCCAACCCATGTCTTGTTTGATTGGGTTAGTTATTGGTGCTGCGATAGGCTATCGACCGAAGTCACGATCAGGAGATTTATTGTTTATACCTTTAACTTATGTGAAAGTTTAGAGTACGACACGTCCCGACTCCATCGGCACCTTTTGTCCTTGTTTGGTTGTAAGGTGCCATATGGGTTCGAGGATGTTGCGCTACCCTATAATAATAGCATAAGTATTAATTATCAATCATTCTATTAACTGGGTTTTTTTAATCTTAACTCTTGTGCCCCTTTGGCGTACTTGCTATTCGGGGCTGACCCGCTGGTTTGTTTGGCCAGATCTCGTAGCAGCGCCGGAGGACACGATCTTCCTTCCTGACATCCATGGTGCATACTAGGAGCATGGCGGTTCTGGGACTCGAGTGGGTTCTTCTCTACCACTCCTGCCTTTACTTTGTGCGACGTTTAGCCACCGGCACCTGTTAGCCGGATTACTTGATATTTTGTGTCAGTACAGAATTGTAAATAACAGACTGCAGCTGTGTAATTTTGTACTCCTGACTCTCTGAGGTAGCTAAATTATAAAGCTAGTATCTCATGATCATTTTGATGAAGCGTCGGGGATGCCTTACTGCTTTATCTTTAATGTTCATTTAATTGCTGATGTGATTGATTGATTGAGACATAGAACTTGTGGGACCATAGGGACTTGATTGTAGCATGTACCCTAGTCTCTCGACAGCCACGATCGCCGTATGACGTTACGTACCTATATGGAGTAGCTGGCCTAGTCCGTCTCCGTATTTCGGTACTGGGCGTGACAGGCATATTCCCTTATTTTGATAGCATGTGTCGAGACAGAGTCCCTTCGATTTTAAATCGGAGAATTGGAGGAATTAGCCAAAGGCTGTTTTCCTTAGGTTACGCCAAAGCAGTAATAGGCGCAAGTTGCGCAGAGGCAGGACATTACGCCCCCGAAGACTTAGGAGTCCAAACAGAGCGCATCTTGCTCTTAACAGCGGCAGTAGTGGGCTTGGCACCCCTAACATTGATCATGGTTTCGTAGGCTGTCTGGTCGACTTGAACGACCAGGGTCTCCTGCGTTTGCCGATTGACGCTGTATCACATTGAGTTGTCACTTCTCATTAGAGAGAAAGTCACCCTAGCAGAGTGGCCATTTTGTTTACAAAGATAAAGTTTTATTATATAAACAAAAAAAAGAGAGTACATGAGTAATTGATTACTGGGAAGTACAACTATAGGAACTGATCAGAAGACGATCACTTTATTCTTGGACGATGTGATATCGAAGACACGAGCTATGGATAATGCGAGCAGCACATTAGCAGGAGATAATGATCACACCTGATGTTTTGAGATTGATTTGAAACTCTACTTATAGAGTTCTTAAAATAACTGTTTAGTAGTTATTCTGGAGTTGCAGCTTCAGGTTGCGCACCTCTTTCACTTGCACAAACGGTTACACTAACTGCTGTAGACGGTGGCATTGTTTGATTAAGATGCACGTGGTAGTCAGCAGTCTAGTGGGCACGTTCTGTGAAGTTCGTGGCTTGCGCCAGTTACTTGTCTGAACACCATTTGATCATCTTGTGCATGCTTCATCAGGTTTGCACGTAGGCGCAACTAACAACCTGTACGAGCATTTTACACCAACTGCTGTAGATGCATGGGCATCGTTTGATTGAGATCGCGTGATCGTGGGCAGTATAGTTGGCACGCTCTACAAAATTGATGGCTTGCGTGCCACGTCACCCTGTTT
>JANAVB010003379.1:0-35410 GCA_029216955.1 Iris pallida
GGACTCTTATTATTCAGTATACTCATGTGCTCTCATGCTCATGACTCATAGCTTCATGTATAAACCCTTCATGTACAATAACATAACCTGTATAGATCCTTGTGTATTGATTGGGGTACGGAGAGTAAAAGTAGTCATATGAACAATTCTAAAGTAGTACAATCATGTATAAACTCTATAGTGTAATCAAATATAAATCAACCGTTCATGTCTATCTTATCTTAAATCACATAGTCAGTTACAGTTCTCTATTCCATATATAGATCTTCTGTTTATCATATTCTCTCTTTCTCTTCATTTTATTTCTTATAGCGTTTCATGTATCTTATTCTATAGCATGCTTTACTTTCTGTCATGATATAACTGCGTGAGATGTATTGTGCTCGTTCTTGTCCTGATTGACCTGTTGATAAAATTTTACAGTAACTTGGAGGATCACAGCTAGCCTAAGGACACTAGTAGAGCTTGGAGTAGAGATCTAGAGTTTTGTTTATCTTATTTTTGTTGTCTTGGAGATGTATTTTATTTTAGATATTGAGATTTTTGTTGTTAAACAATTGACTCATTTCTCTTATGGTTGTATCCCTTTTGTGGATTTCTTATCTATTTTATTGTGCTGATTATCTACCTCTAGTTGTGATTGAGATTGTATCCTCCTGTGATTGTCCTCGTTTGGAGATTATATCATATAGTGTTAGTTGTGATGGTGACCTAGAATTCATCGATACTGCGACGCAGGCTGGACGTACCCAATTCTCGTGCCCTTACACTAGGGCGGTCGTGACAAAGGCGCTGGTGCCATAATAGTCTTTCGCATTTGTGGGCGTAGAGGCATCTTCCTGTATTGTTAGTATCTCTAGATATAGAAAATATATATGTTATCTTCTTTGGCCCTTCAAAAGCGATGTCTCCAATTGATCTATCATAGATAAAGCATTTAGTTTTTCCCAAAGTTAATATCATATCCATGATCAGCAAGATGACTAATGTGAGAAAGTTATGCTTTAACTCAGTTACTAAACAGACATCCTTAGTGACGGAGAAGGAGGATAACCAATTGTATCATTCCTATAATATAGCCTTTCAGATTGTTTTCGAAGGATACATATACCTTCCCTTTTTCATATAGCGTTGCGAATAGATTAGCATCTCCAGTCATATGTCACGAGCATCTACTATCGAGAATCCATTTGCTTCTAGTTTGAGAAGGAAGGTCCACTATACTATGAGTAGATGTGACTTTGGTACCCATATTCTTTTGGGTCCTGAAAAGCTAGTCTTCGGTACCCATACATATAGATTGGTATCAACTAGTTTTTAAATCTACATGCGTGATATGTGTCCGTATAAACCACAGGTAAGTATAGGTCATGCATATTGGTATTGGGTACAGATGATAGTTGTGTCTATATGTGGGTGCAGGATGATGATAGCTATGTGTAGCAGTAGTGACTGTAGTGAGTAAGTGTAGCAGCATGATGATAATGGTGATTATGTGCAGCAGGTTGATGATAGAATTCACATGTGTGTGTTTTTCGTGTTGTGTGTGAGTAGGTGTACATAAAAGCATATTTTTAGCAGTATGTGGGAGTCTTCTGTGGTGACGTGCTTTCTTTTGTTGAGCCATCTCGTGTTGTGACTGTGAGACTGAGTTTGAGGTTGAATAACCTGCTTGCCAGTCTAATCTCTAATTTCTTAGAGGCAACATGCAACTCATATTAGTAGTAAGGCCATGTATTCTAGTAGTAACAATCTTGTACTTGTTTTCTCTTCAGCAAGTTCTTTATTTAAAGCAGTGATATCATGTGTTTGCTTCTTAAAAAGATTCGCATCGTGTAAGCTTAATTTAAGCTTAGATACCATCAGTGCTTTCCATGGGTGTAATGTTTCTAATTCTCAAGTAAGCAAGAAAGTCTATGATCTCGACTTCATGGTCTTAATCTTTTCCTTAGCATGCTTATACTTATTAAAACCTTTTTGTGGTCTTCAAGAAGATCACTAAAGGCGTCACCCAGTTCATCAAAGGAGAAATCTTCAGAAGAGTCGTTTACCTTGTCCGAAGTTGCCATTAGGCAGACGTTTGTAGTGTCTTGTAGAGAATCCTCTTCTTCGTCTGAATCGTTGGCCTCGCTTTTGTGCCAGATGCTAGTGTTGGCATACTTCTTTGAGGTTGGCCTCTTGTACGATTTTTCGTATCTACTTCCCTTCTTTGCTATAGGACAATCTTTTCTGACGTGTCCGTCTTCTATCCAAATCAGGTGGTTCTTCCTCATCGCTTTTTGTTCATTTTCCTTCGGTTGAAGCGTAGAACTTCTTAAAATTTTGAACCGTGAGTGTTTGATCGTCACCTTCGAATCGTCGTATTTGTTTCCTCTGTGATGGTTCTTCGGCGATGAGCTCTTAAGTAATTTTTTTTCTTTTGGAGCCGTTTCTTCAAAATCTTTGAGGTCGAGCTCATGCGTCATCAACTTGCCCATCAGAGTTTCTAGTGACATAGTCGTAAGATCATTTCCTTCGATAATCGCTATAACCTTGGGGTTTAGATCTTCAAATCCTTTAGCACTTTGTTATCTTCTCATGGTTGGAATATGCTTTGCTAAGGAATAGATAGAGGGTTGACGATGTCTAGGAATCTGGTGAACATCTGAGTAATTGTCTTATTTGGCTTTATTTTGAATGCCTCGTATTCTGTGTCTAAGCTGATCTTTGATTCTTTAACCTGTGGTTGTCCTTCATAAATTACCTCCATACTTCCATATTCGTGAGGTGGAGCATGTAGAGACCCTATTGAATTCATCATGTTATTACGCAAAAGAGAGCATTAATAAACCTAGCATCTAGACTTGCCTATTTTTTTTCTGGTCAGAATATTTGTCGTATTTTTCAACAAGTCCCCTCGACACTATTCTGGTAGGCTTTTTGTAACCATCCGTGACGATGGTCCACAGATCAAAGTCTAGAGACTTAAAATAAAAACTATCCTAGTTTTCCAATAGGTGTAGTTAGTTCCGTCAAATAGGGGTGGCCTATTTGTGGACTGTCCCTCATCATAGTTGGAAAAAGTAGGTTGTGTGGTTGCCATGGATCAGCTCTTAGGATGTTAATCCATATAAGAGAACAGAGCTCTGATATCAATTGAAGTACGTTAGGCAACGCTAGAAGGGGTGAATAGAGTATGTGTCGATAATAGCCAATTAAAATAAGTCTAGTAAAGTTCACCCAACAGAAATAATAATCAGAGCATAAGTCGAATATAAATAGAGATCAGAGAAGCATACGTAGACATAGCAGATTTTAACCTGGTTTCTCTTGTGGAGGACTAGTCCAGGCCTGAGAACTCTAGCTCATGATTAAATCCACTATTTATGAAATAGCGTACAACCACGTGCCTTTACTCAGAAGAGCACGTCCAACTTCTTACAGATTCGTAGATGGTGAGACTTAGAATTGTCCAAGTGACTTCTTTTGGAACTTTACATACAAACTTCTAGTTGACTCACATGAGCACCTTGGAAGCTTGGAAATTTTTGTGGCTAGTTGATGAGAAGATAAGCTCTTGAATGTATAGGCTATAGTAGAAGAAATGAGAAGATTGGATGATTAAAAATGAGAAATTAAGGCCTATATATACTAGTCCGAGATACAGAGTTCGGCCAGAACTCTGTCCCAAATATTCATATTTTTGGCCGTTGGACAACTAGCAACCAGCAAACCATAAAAATCACGTCCTGAAATTAAGGGCAGAGTTCGACCCGAACTCTGTGTGGGTCAGAGTTTGGCCAATCTGTCTCCTTGGGGACAGAATGTTCAATAGGTGTTTTGGTTTGGCAGGTTTTTGGACTTTTGTTTGTGGAGCTTTGGATGTAAAGTCTAGGGCTAAGATACTCAGTGCGACTCAATTTACAATAGCCTAGACTCAATAAAAAGTAAAATACAGACTCAAGAATAAGTAAATAGCAGCATGTCACAGCAATCGTCGATGATGTTCGTCTTGAGCTGATGTGTGGTGATTGTCTATTTTTGGAGCTTTGATGTAGCTTGATGTGTCAAGTTGGATCATAGCATATATCGTCTTGTTAATTATTAAGATTAGGTTGACTGCGATCCAGTTTGGGTCAACATAACCAACTTTTGTCATTAAAATTTTATTCCATTATGAGGTCGTTTGGTTGGTTGAATTTGACGCCAAAGTTGGTCGTCTGAATTCGTAATTTCTAACTTATAAAATTTAAATTTTGGACCCAAGACTCTGAATTCCAATTTTGACACCATCAGTGGAATTGTGGCATCGTTCTGGCCAGAATTCATATATAGTTTGCTAGATTTTGAGGACGTGGGCCCCGACATGCATTTTGGTACAGATCAGGCCCCATAGTTCGAGTAGACTGATCATTTTGCGATCGGCTCATAGGAATCCAATTCTGGATATACCATTGGGTTCGCATCATCATTCTGGACTCGTTAACATATACTTTGCTAGATTTAGTGGACTTGGGCTCTGACATGCATTTTCGTGCAAATCGAATTCCAACGTCCGAGTCAACGGGTAATCTTGAGAATGGCTCATCGGAATCCAATTCTGGATATATCGTTGGATTCGTATCGTCATTCTGGATTCGTAGACATATAGGTTGCTAAATTTTGATGACTTTGATCCTGATTCGAATTTTGGAGCAAGTGGGTCCAACGGTGGACCGTATCTTGACCCAAAATTACCATTTTGCCCCTGTGTTCAGAAATAGACTTATGGATAGTTTACCTTAGCTATTTTCCTTATTCTAAGAATGCTGGTGATGTTTATTTCAGCCTTTGGCAACGTTCATGGAGACTCCTATGTTGCTACCCTTCCTAGACTTAACGATTTGACTACAGGATATTATCGGATTACTGTTTCACCCCAGACAAGATACCTTGCCATACTTGTTCGGTTTATATTATTCATATCTACTCTGGTGTTGTTAGTTGGTGACACTGATCGTGTGTATCCATGGATGACTTGGGTTTTATCGATGATGGCATCGATGTTATGGGTGCGTGCGAGTGTGACTTAGAGTTAGTAGATGTACCCGAAAACTGTGAAGTTATCCCAATAACTTCTGTGACTTTTCACGAGTTATTACACGGCACTGTAAGCGAGGATTCATTATGTTGGCAGGAGCTTACGCATTCGACTGATCATCGGTACGAGCGAATCGTGTGTCAGTACATATAGAGTTAGATGGTGTCTAGGTTAGAGACTCGTATTGAGATATGGATTGTCTGAGTCGTGGGTAAGACTTGTACATTTTTTAGGGTGGGGAAGATAATGAGTAGACGTATGGGACAGACTGTTACTTTACTTTAGCCTCAGTGGGGACCCGATTATGGACGTGGATACCCGGTTAAGGGCCACACTTTCACTAGGGATATATCCGGCAGCGGCCACTAGCTGCACGCTAGGTACGGTCCGGAAGTATACTAGTGCATGTATGTTTATATCGGCTCATGAGCCGACGTCGGCCCATGTTTCGACGTAAATTCTTTATTCTAATCGTCTTCAACATGCATTCACATAGAATGGTTAGTTCGTGTACCTATGTCGGACCGTATCATGGGACATTGTATTATCATGGGCTGGTATGACATCCATTGATCAGGATTAGTCAAAGATGTGGTTTGCTGATTGATGACTGGATATTGGACCATGTTATGATTCAGGTTGTTAATTTTATTCAGTACATATTACGGCATGCATTTTTGTATCTTATTACGTCCCTCTGAGGACCTGGTGGTCTCTCCAGGTACTTGCTGAGCAGTTAGTACAGAGTAGTTGGACAGGTGCTGGTGATTCAGGTATATATATATATATATATATATATATATATATATATATATATATATATATATATATATATATATATATATATATTATGTGTGTGTGTGTTCTTTGGTATTTTTATTGTATATATTTCACCTTTATTTGTTTCATGCTGCTATGTAGCCTATTATTTTCAAGCTATTTCCTTCCTCGAGCTTGCTCGAACATGTATATTACTGGGTGGCCAACTTTAATATATTATGTTCATTCTTGGTATTCGTTTCATTATCGAGGATTGAGATATAGATGATCAGTTACTTTTAGTACCCTTGACAGCGTAGTACGTCTAGGGATAAGTTCATTAAATTGGGAACTTATTCTAGATTGTATTAGCTGGCATGCTCGCGCCTCAAGTTCTTATATATTTTGGAACTGGGCGTGACGGTAAATGAGTCAAAATCATAGAAGTACTTGCCTTGCTCGGGGAGATTGAGAGTAGAGAGATAGTGATCTCTAAGTCCACCTGGCATGTATAAGTTGGTTAGGCTTCTAAATAATAATCATTAGCTAAATATTACTAACTAGCTAATAATCCAATTCTACTAATAAGCTAATTACATATATACATAAATTAGCTTAATTAACCATCATATTCCTATATCAATTTAATCCTTTACTAGCTAAGATAGAGACTAATTATTAGAATTGCATATATATACTAGCAAGTATAATTTGTAATATCAAAATATTTTAGATAATAGGATAATAATTTGGTAATATTAAAATGATGATAATAAAAACAGCAATGATAAATATGATAATAGTCATAATAATAATGATAGTATTTGGTCTTAATCGAAATCAAAGAAACCCAGGCCCATAACTTAAAAACCCTCTTTCCTTCTTTCCTAGCATGGCCCAAGTAGGCCCAACCTGTTGTCTTGAATCTCCTCTCTATTTTCCATTCTAATAGGCAGCCCAAAACCCACAAACTATCACTCTTGCTAAGAACTAACTGGTCTTCAAAAGAACAGTAGGAACAATCTCATTTGAGCACAACCGAACCTATTCCAAAATACAACTCAAAGTTCTAGTTTAAAAATACCTACAGAACTAAAGTCCAACAAATCAATCAACAAAATCAAAGCCTAGCAACATTTACTCTGGCTCATCAAAATATACACGAAACCCAGCTACTCAAACTCATTAAAATATACATATAAACCTAATCCCTTACAACACTGCATTAAAGCCAGTTCAAATTATTGCCACGCGCCACTGCAAACTCCAACCCAGTCGATCCCTACACCCGACACCAACACAAAATACTGCTGGACACGATCCTAACGACGGACACGAACACCCGAACTCAACCGCATCCAATCACCGACCTGTCCAGCCCTTCATCCATCCTAAGTACAAAATGAGGTGTTCTGCAATTTCAAGAAGGGTAGAAGGATACTTGAGTAATGTGGATCTAATTCTGGAGTGGAGACATGATCCCAAGAAATCGGATACAGTCGCCTCGTGTCCAGCTGTAATCGAGAGTTCCTCTACGGCATTACGTCGAAAAGGTACAGAGCAAGAACAGAAGAGATAATGCTCGGAGTAATTCATAATATGTTCTACCAAAATTATGAAGAAAACTCCCAGAAATCAAAGGAGCTCAAGCTGAAATACTCACCGTTTGTTTCTTATTTCAATCTCTCACGATAAACTCGAATTGACCTAGAAATTCGACCCAAGAGTCCGATCGTTTAAACAGAGTTGATCACCAAAGAGGAAGGATGGATAGATCGACCTCGATCTAGATCTGACTTGGTCGTCAACGACGAGCTCATGGTAGGGAATGGCGGAGAAGATGAAGTAGTCGGAAGGAAGAACTATTCATCGGGAAAATGAACGACTCTCCACCACTGGAAAGGATTTGCTCGTCGCCGGGGAGAGGTCGCGTGCGCCTTCGAAATGAAACGCTTAACTGCCGGTGAGGGTGGAGGTGATCTCCATTACTTCCATGGGCGAGCTCTTGGAAACTAGGGTTAGGGAGACTAGGGTTAGGGGAAAATCATGTGGAAGAAAGAAGAGAAGAAGAGAAATATGGGCTCGTCAGGACAAAGTTTTGTTCTCTGTTATGGAAAAAGTAAACAGAGAGAGAGAAAGGGTGATCCTTTATATAAGATTAGAAAGGGCTAGATGGCTTGGAGAGGGGGGAAAGAAAAATGGAGGAAACAATTCGAAGAAGGAATTTTTTTTAAAAGCTGCTCTCTTCAACATAGATCTGTTGTTGGTTATTTAAATATAGTGAAAGGAAACAAAAAAGGAAATTTACCAAAAAGAAAACTTCTTTATTATAAAAACAAACTGTTTATTAAAATTGAGGGAAAAAGTTAGTTATAGAGTTGTTATAATTGTTAGAAACTTGTGAGGAGAAGGAAAGTTGGTTAGGATCTAGTCATAGGAATATTCTAGGTTAGTTTAGGCTGGGTTAATCCAATACTAACCATATGACTAAAGTACTAGAATCCCTCTCCCCATAAATCCCTAAATAATGAATAAACAAATAATCCATTTCCATAAATCACAATGATAAAAATTAATTAAGGAAATTAGTACTTCTCAAAATAATTTGCGAATAATCATTTTCTAAAATTCTAGAATATCAAGAATATACCAAAAATTAGTAATTCAGGAAAGGCGAGGTTACAGATCCCTTACAAAAATTTACTGTTATTTATAATTTAGTAATTTCTAATTTTGTAATTCGTTTCAACAATCTAATTGAATTTTCATAACTATAGTTTAGCTATTGATTTTTATTTATTTTCGGTAATATTGACTCTTGTTGAAATAATGATATTATAATTCTATTAGTGATAAAATGTTTACATTTTTCTTTAATAAATAACAACAAGCCTACTACTTCTCATTCCTATTTAGCTAACCCTCAACCTCTTCTCATTCCTATTTAGCTAACCCCCAACCTCTTCTCATTCATATTTAGCTAGCCCCCAACCTCTTCTCATTCCTAGATAGCTAACCCTCGACTCTTCCATTCCATAACCTCCAACCCTTCCATTCCGTAACCCCCAACTAAACCTTTTTCCATTTGTAACTTCCCTTCATTTCTCTATAAAAAGAGAAATGTTAAAACAAAAACTTAAGCATTACAATCTTCCTCCTTTGGAGTAACCTAACAACCCGTGCCGTACTCGACGACTCGGCCATCTTTTCGTGTCCACGTCTGCCCGTGAGCAACTTTCGAGGATAACACCAAGAGCTTCCTCCGAGTTTTTTTGGTATGGTTTACTACCATTCTCTTATATTCTATAGAAAGGAATATAGTAGAACTATAGGATTTATTAGAGATAAGAAGAATAACTCACTGTTCACGTGTATAGGGAGCTGTATTGTGCACATGTAAGAGAACAAAAAATACCACATGCATATGGCTCCTGCCTTTCCTTTTTTTTTTTATCTCTATTAGATATTTTAGCATAATTGCAATAACCCCTTCTTTCAACTCTCTGACCATGATTGTTTTTCTCTGTCACATGTTGGTTCAACCAATCATGATTGTAAATTTGCATCAAAACCTCCCAACAAACCAATAGTGAAATCAATCCAAGTCATCTCCACCATCGTTTTGTCTTACACAACATGTGAATAGGTAATTGATAGTTGGAAATGAGCCCTCCAATAATTAATTTTTCTAAATAAACACCTCTCTTTTTCTGTGTTTGCACAACGCATATAGACAACAACCACACATGTAAGTAATGCTTACATGTGCACTGGATCCAACTAAAGTTGGTGGCATAATTACGTATAGCCCCTTCCACTTCTAATTAAATTTCATAACTACACACTACCTTTAATTCACATAAATCTTATTTACTCTATAGTAATTATTACACAAACCACAAGTAATAATTGTCTAGCTTTGTAATAAATGTGTATATTATACCTAGGTAGAATTAATAATAATTTTTTATATATAATAAACTTAATGAATTATATAGGCTAGTTGGACTTGGAGTTAGGACCGGATCCTCGACCTTAGCATGGGAAGCAGGCAAGTATACCTTGCCAACTTGTACAGTATATCTGATATGCATGTTCTCTACTTTTCTATTGTTCTTTTCTTTGTATTGTTATATTCATATTGCTTTATCATGTTTCTAGTTTTACTTTATCCTGTTTCTAATTTTACATGCTCGTACATGTTTTATGTTTATATTTATTTACCTGTTATATTGGTCTTCGGGTTCATCTGTCTCATGATATAGATGCCTAGTCCAACGCTATTATTCTTTGTCTCGAATTGACGTGATATCACCTGACTTGAGTATAACTTGACTTGTGATATTCTATAGAGTAGGAGCACTTACCTTGGCTACAGTCTATAGGATCGACTTGACCTTTGTATTCCTCTAGGAGATTGATACTAGAATTGGCTATGTTATCAGTTGAAAGTCGCTTGCCTTGGACTACAATTGAGACTACATATTGGGAGTGCTTGCCTTGACTACAGTATATAGGATTGACTTGTAGCCATGTCTAGTATGGCTTGCCACTATCTTAGTTTTCTGGTGTCATAGTTAATTTATTACTGACTATTTATTATTTTTCCTGTATATTTTATACTGTTATATTTGGCATATTTTTATGTATCTTGCTAGTCCCCTAACGACCTGGTGAACTCTCCAGGTATTAGATAAAGTTATCAAGATTTAATACATTGATGGATGATGGTTGCTTCACAAGACTACATGTATATTTACTTGATGCTATTATCTATCTTCTTTATTTATCTTTTGTCCTCTATTTGACTCATGTTGTTATTATAGCCTAGTCTTTTATAAGCTTCATTTTTTTCTGGCTTGTTCATAATGAATGTATTATTGGGGATCTACTCTGATGCATTTATTTATTCTAGAATCAGTCTATTACGGTCTGGTCAGCCTTAATGCACTTGATTCGTTATTATTACCGATAATTAATGGATTGAGATATAGTTGATTTAGAACAACAAAACAGCTTATACGTACTCGAGCTGGGCTGGAGTCCTCTCATTATGTAGATGGCATGTTATGATCTCCTAGTCCTACATATTTTAGGACTGAGATGTTACATTTTTGGTGGGCGATGCAGGTCAATTACCTGTTTCGGTTACGTTACGATATCGAGCAGGCCTGCGAATATGATTAAACCCTTAGGAATCTCAATCCACAACTGTCCTGATAATTCTTTTAGAAATTTTTCTATCATCCTTGAACTTCGTATTTACTCTCGACCATTCTTTCTTTGCATTTTCATGCCATTTCTTCTCGTCCCTTCCTAATTCGGAGTGACGAATGATCGTACAATATAGAATATATCAGAAATTCCTAATTTATTACGTAAGTTAGTTTGCTTATTAAATTTTGGTTGCTTGATAGATAGGACGGGATTAGAGATCATATATGCCATAGATATCTAGTGGTATCGATTTCTGCAACTAGTGTGTAAGGGTTATAAAATTTTAGGGCATCTTATGTTTGATGGCATAGTGTGACCAAAAGTGGGTAGACGTCCTCAAGATACAATGTGATTTATTGATGATGAATTAATTGAAAAGGTTTTATAAATTTACAAGCTTGTGAGAGAGGAGATTGGATTTACTTTTCGAGAATTAGTTGGTTGTAGATTATTATTACTAATTGATTTTAGATTCAAGGCTTGTAAAGATATAGAACGAAACCTTTGAAGAAATTAGTCGGTAGATTCAAGAGTTATAGAGGACCAAGGATGTAGTGGTTGAGGGACTAGTAATTATAGTCCTTGGCTTGATGGTCAAGGAGGACAAGCCTTCAACATGATCATTGTAAGACCGCCAGTACCAAGAAGAGCGACTAAAGGTAATAATTTACAAGTGTTATGATAGGAATATGGACTAGGAAATTAATTTGTGATTGATTGATACTTTCTTGATTAAGAGTAACAATAGGAAAGTAGCATACCCTTGAGTAATATTAGAAACATTACCACACCCTTTATTCTTGTGAGTTATTTTTAATTTCGAGGACGAAATTTTTCTAAGGACGGTTGAATGTAAGACCCCTCCCAAAAATTTACTTTTATTTATAATTTAGTAATTTCTAATTTTTTAGTTTATTTCAACAATCTATTTGAATTTCATAACTGCAGTTTAACTATGCATTTTTACTTATTTTCTATAATACTGACTCTTGCTGAAATAATAATATTATTATTTAGAGATTTCTATTAATGATAGAATGTTTATATTTTTTCTTTACTAAATAACAACAAGTCTACCACTTTCCATTCCTGTTTAGCTAACCCCTAACCTCTTCTCATTACTATTTAGCTAACCCCCAATCTCTTCTCATTCCTATATAGCTAACCCCCGACACTTCCATTTTGTAGCCCCTAACTCAACATTTTCTATTTGTAACTTCCCTTCATTTCTCTATAAAAGAAGAAATATTAAAACAAAAATTAAGCATTACCATCTTCCTCCTTTGGAGAAATCCAACGACCCGTACCGCACTCGACGACCCGACCTTCTTTCTGTGTCTGCATCTGCCCATAAGCACCCTTCGAGGCTGACACCAAGAGCTTCCTCCGAGTTTTTTTGGTAAGCTTTACTACCATTCTCTTAGATTCTATAGAAAGAAATATAGTAGACCTATATGATTTATTAGAGATGAAGAATAATAACTCACTGTTCATGTGTATAGGCAGCTGTATTGTGCATACGTAAGAGTACGGGAAACACCACACACATATGGCTCCTGCCTTTCCTTTTTATCGCTCTTAGATATTTTAGCATAATTACAATAACCCTTACTTTCCACTCTCTAACGATAATTGTTTCTCTCTATCACATGTTGGTTCATGCAATCATAATTGTAAATTTCCTTAAAAACTCTCCACAATCCAATAATGTAATCAATCCAACTCAACTCCACCATCGTTTTGTCTTACACAACATGTGAATAGGTAATTGATAGTTGGAAATGAACCCTCCATTAATTAATTTTTCCAAATAAACCCCTCCCTTTTTTTATGTGTTTGCACAACATATATACACAACAACACACGTAAGTAATGCTTACATGTGCACTGGATCCAACTAAAGTTGGTGGTATAATTACGTATAGACCCTTCCACTTCTAATTAAATTTCATAGCTACATACTACCTTTAATTCACATAAATCTTATTTACTCTATAGTAACTAGTACACAAAACACAAGTATTAATTGTCTACCTTTATAATAAATGTGTATCTTATATATATACACCTAGGTTTCATTAATAATAATATTTTTATATATAATAAACTTAATGAATTATATAGGCTAGTTGGACTTGGAGTTGGGACCGGATCCTCGACCTTAGCATGGGAAACAGGCAAGTATACCTTGCCAACTTGTACAGTATATCTTATATGCATGTTATCTACTTTTCAATTGTTTTTTTCCTTATATTGTTGCATTCATGTTGCTTTATCATGTTTCTAGTTTACTTTATCATGATTCTAGTTTTACATGCTTGTATATGTTTTCTGTTATATTTCTTTACCTGTTATATTGGTCTTCGGGTTCATTTGTGTCTCACGATAGAGATGCCTAGTCCTATGCCACAATTCTTTGACTCGACTTGACGTGATATGACCTGACTAGAGTATGACTTGACTTGAGATATTCAATATAGTAGGAGCGCTTACCTTATTGATACTAGAATTGGCTACGTTCTCGCTTGAGAGTCGCTTGCCTTGGACGACAATTGAGACTATAGATTACGAGTGCTTGCCTTGACTACAGTCTATAGGATTGACTTGTTAGCCAAGTCTAGTATGGCATGCCACTATCATAGTTTCCAAGTGTCGTAGTAAATTCTTTTGTGACTATTTATTATTTTTTTTTGCATATTTTATACTGTTATATTTGGCATATTTTTATGTATCTTGTTAGTCCCCTAAGGACCTGATGATCTCTCCAGATATTAGATAAAGTTATCAAGATTTAATACATTGATGGATGATGGTTGCTTCACCAAGACTATAGGTATATTTAGTTGATGTTATTATCATATCTTCTTTATTTATCTTTTGTCCTCTATTTGACTCTTTCTGTTATTATAGCATAGTCTTTTACAAGCTTCATTTTCTTCTAGCTTGTTCATGATGTATTATTGGGAATACACTCTAATACATTTATCTATTCTAGAATTAATGTATTACGGTCTGATCAGCCTTAGTGCACTTGATTCGTTATTGTTACCGATAATTAGTGAATTGAGATATAGTTGATTTAGAACAACAAAATAGCTTATACATACTCGAGTTGGGCTGAAATCCTCTCATTACGTAGCTAGCATGTATACGATCTCCTAGTCATACATATTTTAGGACTGGGGTATTACAGCCAAGAAGAACAAAAAAATCACCATATTGGGACTCATCCCAGATCCATATATCTCCTGACCTGTCGAATGATATCTCCAACTCGGTTGACATCTGGGTGGAAATCTATATGCCAAGCATGGCCTCTGATAATAGAGCTGACCTTCTTCCCCAAAAGGCCGCTCTTGCCACCATTGGCCCAATTCTCTGCAACAAACTCATGTGATGTATCCAAGGATCCAACCATAAATCAGTATCTGCTCCATCCTGGAATACCCGCAATATATCTGGTTTAACAAACCTCATGTGCATGAGGATGTTTTTGAAGGATACATATTCATTATTATTGTACTCATACTCCCAGAAGTTGTGCCTCCGAAGGTGTTGGCTCTGCATCCATTCTACCCATAGGCAGTCTCCTTGGATAAACCGTCAGACCAACTTCATGCCTGCCATCGTATGAACCTGTCGCAAAGACCGAAGTCCAACACCCCCTCTAATCGAGGCAGACACATATCATCCCAGGAAATTACATGCACCCCTCCCCTCCATATGTAATCAGCACAAAGTTTCTCAACTCTTCTAACCACATCGCGATTGCCATAATAACCGAGTGGATAAGATCAATTCTGCTACCAAAGGATAAGCACTTGGCTCGCTATCCCTCCACTCTGTGCTGAACATAATCTACCATGCTCTGACAAGTCGTGTCGCTGGCATAATTCTCCGATAGAGGAATACCCAGGTATTTCACTGGTAGTTCACCCCTCACCACTCCTGATCTAGCTGCCCTATTGTCCTTGATGGGACAAATAATATTTAAATATATAGTGCTCTTATCCCGATTCAGACCAGTTAGGTTTTTGAAGCCCTCCATGATATCTGACAATGCTCCTAGCCCTTCAAAGGTTTGCTTCAAGAAGACAAGTAGATCATCAGCATAAATTAAGTGAGAGACATGTGGTTGTACCTGTTTATATATAGGCTCTACCCTCTTCCAGTGCACCGCCGCATCTAGTTGACACGTAAAATATTTTATGACAAGAGTGAACAGGTACGGTGCCAGCGGGTCTCTCTCTCTCTCAGCCCTCGATTACTCCGAATGAATCCATATTGCACCCTTTTGACTAGAATCGAGAAGGTCGCAGTTGATATACACTCTCTCACTCTGTCCATCCATTATTCGGCAAAGCCCATGGCAATCACGACCTAACATACAAACTCTTTGTTTACCATATCATATGCTTTGCGTAAGTCTAACTTGACACATGCCTTTTTGCCACCCAATTTGTTGAACTCCCGTACCATTCGTGTGCCAGTAAACAATTTTTCGCTATCGAACGACCCTTGATGGAGGCATCCTGGTTGGGTGAAACCGTCTTCTTCATCAGTAGCTCCATGCAGCGACACATGAGATGTGTGATAAGTTTGTAGATGTAGTGTCACAACCAGTCCTAGAATACATGGGAGTAGGATACATCAACATGCCAGCTATGTATTTAACCAGATTCTAGTCCTACTCAAATACGTATAAGTTATGAAAATTAGAACATGTGTCCATTTAAGCATAATGGTAGCCAAGCTAATCCGATTAGGGAGGCATGCTTTTTATGATGGATGCACCGGAGATGGCAATACCGTATTTCTAAAGATGACCGGAGGCGCCCTACGGAAGGGAAGCAATAGTATAGAGTCAGTATAAATTTTACCAGGAATACTGGACATGCTACTCTCAACAAAGGAATGCAACTAGAGGGATCCGACCATCAATGTTTGTTCCTATCATCCACAAAACTAACTAAGCTACTATAAAACTAAATGAAAAATACTATGAAAGATAGAATGGGAAGGCATCATCAATCGATACCTGAAGATCCCGAAGATATAGCTCCCACTATGCCTATATCAGATCTCAGCAATAACTTGGTGAGATAACTAGGTCCTCAGAAGGGACATAGCAAGATACATAAAAATATGCCAAATATAACAGTAAATAAACATACATAAGAGAAATAAAAGAATAAGAGCACTCTACTTCTAAATAAACACCATAAAAATGCAACATCAAGGACAATGTTCAACACTTGCGCTAATAAATACAAGTACCATCACAATCGTAGCTCATCTGAAACTAATGGCCAACAGAATCATCACAATCGCATCTCCTTCGAGATTAATGACCAATAGAGTATCATAACCATAGTACGAAACTAACGGCCAACAGAATCATCAATACAACTGGAGCTCATCTAATCTATCAGCCAACAGAATACTATCATATAGCCCGTATGCCTAATGACTATCCTTTTGTCTCAATGAACTATATGAGTGTCTAGCCAGGTCAACTCAAGTTAGGTCATGTTAAGCATTCAATCTAGGTCAAGTCAATCAATCAGGCCAGGTCAACTCAATGGAATAGAATCAAAGGACTAGCAATACTGACACAATACTCACAAGAAATAAATAATGACACATGAAGACAGGCAAGATACATGCATGTAAAATAAGAGAATAACAATGACATGAACATAAGCAACAGGCAATCAAGTATGACTGAATGGAAACAACAATATAGGAAATGCATGAAAATACTGTAGAGTAGGCAAGGTATGTTAGCCTAATGATTGTATCATATTTTTTAATATAGCTAATTGATAAAGTTTAACATAATAATGTCACTAAAATTCATGTAAGCACTATCATGTTGCTACTTAAAATTAGTATTATCCTACTGTTCATTAAATTTATCATACTGTTATACTGCTTTGTTCGCCTAACATGTACTTACAGACAAGTAGTAAGCATGATCAAATCAGGACATATGCAATTAAGATAATGATCGGATTGAGTTCTGACCGAACTCGATTTCCCCTGACCCAGTATCCCATTAGATCATGTCACTCTGTAGACTCGGCTCTAATGTTCAAATTTGTGAACGTTAGGCAACCAAACTTTGTCCGAGTTTGGTCTTCCAGAACCTTATAAATAAAAGAGAATTCTTCATTCTAATCATCTCATTCCATTCTCTTTTCTTCTATTTTCTTAAGAGTTCTCAAAACTACTTAACCTTCCTATCTAAGCCATTATGACTCCTAGCCAAGCAAGTGTCAGTTTGGTTCGATCTAGAAGTTGGTTCGAGTTATAAATAAGCTTAAAAACCAGTTGATTTTTATCTTGTTCCATAAGTCGGTAATTCCTTCGGATTAAAGGCTTGCTAGTTGAAATAGTGCTCTTCGGATAAAAAAAACACGTGTTGTAAGGAGCTGGAACCGCTTCGGATTCAAAGCTTGTGTTCCACGAGATAGTGGATTTAACATCAAGCTAGAGTACTCGAGACTGGACTAGTCCTCTAAAAGAAAAACAAGTATAAAATAAGGTGTTTGCGTTTACTTCTCTGAACTTATTTATATTACGTATTTACTTTTATACTGCCTACTTCATGTTAGTTTGATTACTGACATAATTAATTTTTAAGTGGTGATTTTTATTTCGCTGTAGACATGCACTCTATCCACCCCCTCCAGAGGTGCTCAACGTTCCTACAAGGTATACTTACCTGGATTTTGTCTAATATGTGCTGAGACTGCAATACCAAAGTCTAACCAAACTATCCATGAACTAATGAATTATACTCCATGCAAATATCTATCAACCCAAATCACAAACAAATGTATATTACACATTAAAATACAAATATGACTTAACAATTCCTACCTAGATAATTGGGTTGTTCTAAGTTGCATATCATCCATGTTACCTAAAACACTTATTAACCATAATATCTAGATCTAGGTTACACTAATCTCTATAATATTTATTTTTTAATAATATGAATTACAAGTTTTAGGTTTAAACATCACGTTTGTATCTCGTAATTCGTATATTGAAACTTATGACACATAAATCGAGATAAGACGATTAACCGTAAGGTTAACAATCTTATCTTGGCGATCCATACGGTCACATGGTCAATTTCAGCGATATGGGATTACTGGAATCGACTTATCTTAGTTTTGACCCATGGATTCCGAAATACGAACATAATAAGAATTAGTTGTAATTAATGGTGATACATAAAGAAAAATCTAACAGACGTTGTCAGATGATGAAACAAACATTACCAACGTGTCCAGAATGGTCAAATCCTACCCATAAATCCGATTTTGGACACATGAGCAAATGGTAATTTCGGGTCAAAATGATGTCATCGTTGCATCCGCTTTGTACCGAAAAGCATGCCAAAATTTATGGTCCCTAAAGTCATCAAATTGTATACCTATCCTAATTTTTTGATACAAACTCAACGGTATGTCCATATTTAGATTCCGATGAGTCATGCACAAAATCACCTGTTGAGTCGAATCATAGGGCCCATAAAACAGCAATCCGGTCAATTATCTTATATTCGGACAAAACTTGGCTCACATGAGCAAAACAATACCACGAGTCTAATGGCACAATTTTGGTCGTGACTTGAGGAGCATACACAAAGTAATTAGGATTTTTACAAAGTGCCCGATACGGTGTTCTTCGACTGGTATGCCTCGAATTCGTCGCGCACATGAAACCAATTCGAGTTCTCTCAAAGCCCATACATCCACAACATCCTTACAGACCTTTCGATGCCTTTGAGTTGCGACAAAGTCATCTGGTTTGTCGGGATGGACTCCGTATAGGTGTTTTTAAGGTTTTGAAAAATAGGTTTTTGTCGAATTTGGAAATGGTTTTAATCAAAAACTAATGATAGGAATATTTCACACAATAGGTCGTTACAAAGCCGTTCATATTGGCTACAAAGTTGTTCAAGTGGATTTTGTAATTTCTTAATATCCTGATCTAAATTCGACTTCCAAAATACTATTTTGGGATAATTTTTGTGTTCCAGAAATCCTATTTTCCTTCGATTTTGGAATTTGATTTTCATCGCATACATTACAAATTATGAAAATCTACCTAATGGGTTTTAAAGATAGTTAGGTTGGGTACAATCCTCTGAAATTCGTTAGTAAAATGGTGGAGCGTCGAAGCAAAAATCATTTCTTGAAGTCGGCGTCAAAATGTTGCTGCTACTGCATGTTGTCGCTATTGTGTTGTAGCTTGCGCATGATTCCGGCACAGCCGTGGCTGTCCGGTGGTGTTGAGGCTGCGGCTTGCATGCGGGGCCAGAGGCACCTAGGCTAGGGTTTCAGGTTTGTCCTTTTTTCAAAAGGGTATATATATATATATATATATATATATATATATATATATATATATATATCTTCATGTTTGTCCTTTTTTTAAAAGGGTATATATATATATATATAATCAAACGACCTTTTCATATATTCATGTAATAGGCGCAAAATGTCGATGCCTGTACAAGTAAGTCATTACCAAAAAAAAATATGGAAGGGAAGCAAAAAGAGGGGCTCGTTCCGAGGATTGTCACCTCGAGCTAACAAAAGACCTTAGTTGTTGAGAGAGTTCCAGAATCCCTCCTCAACGTGCTTGCACCGTCTATTGGCCTTCCAGATCTACCTGTTGGCTTCTCTTATCAATTGGACAAAGTTGTACCAGTACCCTTCATATCTTTGTTTGTTACGATTCTTCCACAAAACCTAAGTGATGGCCGCTGCGACGATCTAGTGGCCGTGGGAAGCTTTGCCCCAAGTAGATAAAAGGTCTTTGAAACCCCCGATAATCGTATTTGGGAAGCAAGAATTCAAGAACCTGATACACACTTCGGACGTCAGATTGCCCGACGAGAATATGTGGTCTGCTATTTTCGACTGGCATTCCGTGTAGCAATAGCAAGCTAACGCTAAGCTGAAGCCAAATGGTGGCGATGGTGTCATCGATGGGTAGTTTCCTGTGGAATGCTTTCCAAAGCAAAATGGGCCACTTCTTAGGGATACAAGACGGTCAGAATAAAGCAATGATAGGGGGAGTTGTACCGGGCCCGCGGACCGCTCGCCTGGCCGATGCGATAGAAAAGAAACCATCTGCCGTCAGTGGCCACCGGAGGGAGTCAAGGTCCTGACCAACCACCAAACTAGAGGCGGCTAGGCCGGTATGGCCTCCTCTCTGATCCACGATTCCACTGCCCCCAATACCAATCCCTGTCATTGGACCACAGATCCCTGATAAAGCTGGTGGTGGGGGCTCCCGGAGAAGGTTGAAGAAGGTCGTCCTCCAACCACCGCTCAAAAAAGAGAGTGGATTTACCTGATCCCAGCCTTAACCGAATCAAAGGTTCTACGTGCCTCTTGCCGTTGAGTCTGCGACGCCAAGATACGGAGGATCTGTTGTTGATAGTGGCTACAGTAGGATATGAATATTTGAAATACCTAGCCTTCATGAATCAGGCCTATTTGGTACGATTATCCCGAAGCTCCCACCATATCTTCATCGAGCAGGCATCGACAACGTAAGCCAACCTATTAAACCTAAGGCCCCTTCGGGGGTGGATCTAGCCATATTGTCCTAACTGGCCCAATGACGCTTATCCTTACCATCGCAGTGGCCCCAGAAAAAGTTGGCGAAGAGATTTTCAATATTGGAGAGGACTCTTTTAGGGGGGAGCAGGCTGCCAGGGTATAAATTACGATAGAGAAAAGAATGTACTATATCAGGATCGTCTTCCCCCGGGCGATAGGGTAGCATTGTGCCAGCCCTCGATCTTCTTCCTAATTTTACCCAGTAACTCGTCGAACAGCCCCGAATTGGATCTGTTGTACACCAGCGGGTACCCAAGGTAGGAAAAAGGGGGTAAAAGATGGAGAAGGTCGTGATGTTGGTTAACAGGGTAGTGTGACCTCTATCAGCGGCATGGTGGGCATAAATGACACTTTTGTTGGGGTTGATGCGCTGACCACAACATCGGGTGTATCTCTGCAATGTGTTATTGACCACCTCCACAGATCAGGTGTCGTCAGAAGAGAAGATAAGAATGTCGTTAGCATATGCCAAGTGGGTGATGATCGGGCAACAGCTAGCGGTGTGGTAGTGCTGGAAGCGAGGGGAGCTGGTCATAAGCTTGAGATTCCAGCTTAGTGCTTCGGCAGCAATGATGAAGATGGTGGACGATAATAAATCTCCCTGTCTAACTCCATGGGACAATTTGAAAAAACTGTCAACTTGATCATTGACTACGGTGAAGAACCACATGTTACTGATCGATCTCCAAACAATATCAATCTAAGTCTCTAAAAATCTGAAGGCCCTGAACACCCAGATCATGAATTGCCAGTCGAGCTTATCATAAGCCTTCTCCATGTCCAACTTGATGGCAATGTTGCCTCCCCTGGCCGAAAATTTCATACAGCAGATCATCTCTTGCGCCAGCAAGATGTTATCTAAAATATTGCAGCCTCGAACGAACCCGCTTTGCTTTTCAGATATGATTTTAGAGAGTAAACCAGACATGTGGTTAGAGATAACCTTGGAGATGATCTTATAAGTAAAAGTGCACGTGCCCAGAGGACGGAAGTCTTTGAAGGTTTCCGAATTATTCTTCTTGGAGATCAGAATTAATTTGGCACTAGATATCGATTTGGGGTATCTGGCTCCTCGAAAGAAGGCAAGCACCGCCTCGTAGATGACCATCTTGATAATGTTCCAGCAGAATCTGAAGAAGACGCATGAGAAGCCGTCTGGGCCTGGGGTACTGTGCTCATTCAGCAACTTGACGGCATCTTTGACCTCGAGTTCGGACGACTGGAGCGTAGCTGGATGTTGCCTCTATCCTCGATTAGCGCCTCGTCCTTGTGAATGACATCTTTGGTGAACAACTTAGAATAAAATGAAGAATCAGCCGACTGAATCTCTCTTTGATCTATAAGAGTGTTGTCATTTTCGTCCGTGATCTATATATTTTATATATATATATATATATTTTATATATATATATATATATTTTATATATATATATATATATATATATATATATATATATATATATATATATTATATATATATATATATAGAGAGAGAGAGAGAGAACTAAACCTTTATTGAGAGTTTTGGGCAGGGAAAAAAAACTACAAAGGATTTCATATGAATCCCAAAACGAAAATAAGAAAACATTAGTGTTTCTTCCTCCCATGTGAGCATGCAACAGTAGCCTTGCCGATTTGTCGCTGGATCTCCTTGCTAATTTTCCTTCCATTGTATTTGTATTGTTCATACCTCCACTTGTTTCTATTTTTCCACAAAACCCAGCAGATCGCTCCTACAGAAATTTACTTATAATGAAGATTGTTTCTTCTCCACCATAGTTGTAGGCACTCCTGAAAGCTGGACACCCGACCACGAATTCGAAGAAGAGATTGATTTGTACTCCAAGCCTGCTTAGCCAGCTCTCTTTCGTAGAAAATGTGGTTAATAGTTTCAGGCTGAGGATCAAAACAGCAATGATAAGATGATGCAAGCTGAAAACCAAGCCTTTGAATATTGTCATCTGTAGGAAGACGCCCAAGAAGGATCCTCCATAGAAGGATTGACCATTTAGAGGGAATGCAAGTGCTCCAAATATTTTTGAACCTAATATCAACAGGGAATGGCTGTCGAATAGCTTTCCATGCTGAGGACACAGTGAAAGTGGATCCAGGTAGCCAGTGTATGCCCAGGCCATCTTCTACAATCAGTTGGAACCTGTCATCCATATCTCTTCCTACAAGAATGCGATGCCAAATGTGTGATGCATTAGAGTTGATAGAAGCTTGGGAAGGATGAATATGTGGGAAATATTTTTGTTTCATGAATGTGGTCCTAAGGAGATTCTGCGATCTCAGTTTTCACCATAGTTTTACTGTAAATGCGTCGAAGATATCCTTAAGTCTCCTGACTCCCAAGCCACCCTCCTCATGTGGTCTTGCAATTTGATTCCAACCAATCCATGAGTGTTTCCTATTTCTATCCTTCGATCCCCATAGAAATTCACTAAACATAGCTTCGATTTGCTTGAGAACACTCATAGGGGGGTTGCACGCAGCAAGACAAAATATCGGAATGGAGGAAAGTACTGATTTTATGATAATCAACTTACCCCTAGGCGATAGAGTCTTGTTGTGCCAGCCTTCAATTTTGTTGTGGACTTTATCCTTGAGTTCGTCGAACATTGCCGAATTCCTTTGACCATTCATAAGAGGGCAGCCAAGGTAAGTAATTGGGGGATGCTTGATTTGATAACCTGTCAACACATTCAAAGATATACCCCTATTCTCTGGGAAATCATCTGAGACATATATGGCTGATTTAGATGAATTGACAAGCTGGCCTGAAGCACGTTCGTAACGCTGAAGGACCTACATAAGCATTTGTATCGAACGCCTATCACCACCCGTGAAAATAATGATATCATCAGCGTATGCAAGATGTGTTACTCTTAGGCATCCACTAGGAGAGTAGTAGGGAGTGAATCCAGGTTGCAGTGACAATATTTGTAAATTTCTACTCAAGGATTCAGCTGCAATCACAAAGAGCATAGAAGATAAAGGATCACCTTGACGCAGTCCCCTAAATGCCTAGAAATATCCTGAAATATTACAATTTATCATGGTCGAGAACCATACGTTGTTGACCAAATATAGTATCATGTTGATCCATGTTTTATTGAACCCAAGTTTGCGGAGGGTGGAGAAGAGAAATCTCCAGTTAACCCGATCATAAGCCTTGCTTATATCGAGTTTAATGGCTGTATTGCATCCCCAATTATCATGCCCGAGCATACTGAACATTTCCTGTGCCAGGATAATATTGTCAACTATCTCCCTGCCTTTTATGAATCCACTTTGCTCAGGGAAGATGATCCTAGTCATCATAGAGGAGAGCCTATTAGCCAGGAGCTTTGAGAAGATCTTGTTCACGAAATTACAAAGGCTAATAGGTCGATAATCACCAATAGATGTAGGATGTTTACTCTTTGGAATCAAGATAAGGAGGGTGCTAGTGATGACTTTTGGCAAAGAGAAACCATCAAAAACCATATGAACTGCAGCTAGGATATCATCCTTGATAATCTGCCAACATTTGATAAAAAAGACCCCATTGAAACCATCTGGGCCAGGGGTACTATGTCGATCAATAGATTTCACTGTATTGAACAGCTCTTCCATAGTGGGCTTCTGAATCAAAGCAACATTTTCCTCTTCGTTTAGAATTGTAGGAAGAACTGACATGGACTCTTCATCAGCCACAACCGGTTCAGGAAGGAACACCCTCGTATAATGGTCATTAGCAATCTGTTGAATGCCCTCTAGCTCCGTGGCAGTAGATCCATCCTCACCCATAATATGATGAATATGCAAATGGCGATGCTTGTTGGATACACAGGAATGGAAATAACCAGAATTTTGATCCCCTTGTAAGTCCCACTTGAGCCTGGCCTTTTGTTTCTAAGAGGACTCTTCAAACTGGATTCTTTGCTTGAGATGAGCCTGAGCCTCCTGGAGATCTGAGCGCAAGGAAGGGTCATTCTCAAAAGGAACCTCAGCTGCCACCACTCTATCTTCGGCAAGTTTCACAGCCTGAAAAATGTCACCAAAAGTAGCGTTACTCCATGAAGATAGTGCCTTCCTAGTAGCTGTTAGCCGCATACCCAAGTTGATAATGGGGTGATGGTGATGAACCGATGTCCATGCTTGCTCAATTGTCACATGAAATGAGGGGTGGTTGGGCCAAAATGACAGAAAACGAAAAGGCTTCTTAGGAACAGCAGATCGAGCATGAAGCTGGAGGAGAATAGGAGCATGGTCCGACTCCGTGCGATTAAGGTGATCACATTTGGTAAGAGGAGCCCAGTCCCACCATCTTTTGTCCATTAACACCCTGTCAAGTCGGAAACCCTGTCGATCTGGGCCCTCAACTGATTTGACCCAAGTGAAGCGATTGCCAGAGAATGGAGCTTCCTCAACTCCAGCAGCCATGTAGAATTCTCTAAATTCCCGTATGGATGCCTCATTTGGAGGTAATCCTCCGAACTTCTCATCAGTCCTTGTGATAGCATTGAAGTCGCCTCCAATCAGCCATGGGTAGGGGAAGACTGTCTGGAGCCGAAGCAGTGATTCCCATAGCATACGACGACCCTCCTTAGTGTTACTGCCACGGACAACAGTGATAAGAGCAGTTGAAGGAATAAGCGGGTAAGAGAAAAGTACAGAAATATATTGGTCCGTAGTATCAGCCAGAGTAAGTTGTCCTTCCTTGCTGCAAAGAATTCAAATGTTCCCTTTGTCGTCTGCGAAGGCCATGTGAAGGCCGAGCTTAACTTGGTAGAAATGTAGTTGGTCAGGAGTAACTTTAGGTTCAATAATGGCTAGGAGATGAACCTTATGAATACGACATAGAGTTTTCATTCTTTTAAGAGTCATATTATTAGCTATTCCCCGAACATTCCAAAAAAGTATGTCAAACATCAGAGAAGGTTGACGAGGATGGGATTGTAGGGAGCTTAGCTGCAGATCGAAGGACTCGAGAAGACGGCGGTGATGGCATCTTCTTAGCTCTGGATTCTGATACGCGACAAACTGCAGCCGCTGTTTGGGCTGTACGAGCTTCCTCGTCCTCCACCTGGAGAGCCCATGACCTCTCTTGAGTGTCGAGCTCACCCTCCTCGAGCTGGTCATCAGGAGGAGCGTCTTCTAGGACTGAAGGTTGTAATGAGGGAACTGGGAGAAGTGAAGGAGGGATGATGGCATCTTCGGGGATTTCAGTCGATGGTGGCATTGCAGTGGAGTCCATCGCTGTCAAGATGACGTTAGCCGTCGAGTCCTTTGGAGGGGAGTTGGAGTGAATTACGCCGCCGTCACCAGGAGATGGTGGGATGTTGGGGTTGGTTTGAACCTGGAGAGTGGATATAGTACGTGGCAGCTCAAGATTGGGTGGAGCATGGGGAGATGTGGAGGGGTTCACGTGGAGAGGACATGTAATTAAAGCCTCCTTGGGATCCGTTGGTAAGTGTTGTTCATTCATAGAGGGGGGTGCCTGATCATTAATAATGCCTGCTACTCTAGGGGCTTGTATTGAGCCTTCACTATTAGTCAATGTATTCACTGGATCACATGCACGTTGCAGAGGGGTCTCCTTCATTGGCTGTTTGTCCTTCTGGATGGCTTTGCATGAACTACGAACATGGCCTTGGTGTTTACAAAACGAGCAGTACCTGGGAGAGGACTCGTATTCCACTTTTTGAGAGATCATTCTGCCATTAGATAACTGAATCGTAAAAAGAGGAGGGTGTGATTTACTGGCGTCAAGTTCCACGAGGATGTGCGCGACACTAGGACGCGTCAAGTCTTCTGTAGCTCGATCCAGACGCAAAGGGTTACCTATTCCCATGGCCAGAGAAAATAAGGCATTTTTGTTGAAAAATTGGACGGGTAGACCTGGGAGAGAAACCCAGACTGGAGCTAGAGGGGATTCCTCCGTGGGAGAAAATTCTTTATGCCACCTGAACAGTCTCATAGGAGCCCTTGTGATAAACCATAGATCTTTGGAACGGAGGCATAGAAAATCCACCTCCTCCTGAGGCCGAATAAGGATGTGCTTGGGATCAATAGAACCAACTTGAACAAGGCCAGCAAACTTGAAGTTAATGAAAGCTTTCCGAATCACGTCCATAGAGGGGCGTGAATGGGAAAACTTTCCAATAAGAGCGAATCGGAAAGGATCCGCAAGGATGGTTTTCTCCTCCTCAGAGAAAGAGATCACTGGGATCCCTCTAGAGAAGGAAGGAGCTCTGATCGCAATCTAGGGGGTGGCGTAACAGGTTGGCCCCCCGCTACCGCCTCGGTAAACGTCTTAGCCATCAAAAGGAGGGTAGCCGATGGAGCGAGTGTCTCCACAGGCAAGGGGACGCCGGCCCGGCCAGAGGCCAAGCCGGAGTCGTGGACGAAGAAGGAAGCGGCTAGGGTTTTGGGCGATCACCAAGGCGATGTGCGATCATATAAATATATATATATATATATATATATATATATATATATATATATATATATATATATTTATTTATTTATATAATATATATATATATTTAATATATATATATATTTAATATATATATATATATATATTTATTTATATAATATATATATATATATTTAATATATATATATATATATATATATATATATATATATATATATATATATATATATATATATATATATATAAAGAGGTTGGAGGGAGGGCTCGGTTTGCTCTCAGGTCTTTGAGGCACTGTTCCGAGGAATAGTGCCAGAATTTTTTAACAAAAACTCTCTCTCTCTCTCACTATTATATATATATATATATATATATATATATATATATATATATATATATATATATATATATATATATATATATATATATATATATCACAATTTAACCTAATTCACCGCACATGACATGGTTATGGCTATGTCATCCCCACCATGCCTAATATGCTAGTCATAGTATACGACTACACTAGTCATGTCATATTTTCTAATCGTTATGCATAACCACTCTGAACCATGACTAAGGCTCTTTATATAATAAAATATTATTTTTAAAATAAAAAAATCTAGGCAAAATATTATTTAAGTAAAAAGAATAAAATTGAAAATTTTGGGGGTTTACATGTAGCTACGACAAGCAATCGGTTTGAAATCTCCCAGGTCTGTCGCACCCTCCTTCTTTGGCATCAATGTAATGAATGTGTGATTCATTTCTCACAGTAGCCTGCCATGTGTGAAGAAATCACTCACCACCTCGAGGATATGGTCCTTAAGTTTCATCCAATGTTGCTTATAGAACTTGCTTCCAAAGCCATCCGGTCCAGGAGCTTTGTTAAGATCTGCCTTTCTAATAAGAGCCTCAATCTCGTCTAACTCACCGGAGCTAGAAAGTTATTATTGTCGGTCTCCGCGACCAGTTTCTTGCATATCAAGTTTGGAAACACAGCTAAATAATCAGATTGATTGTATAAGTCTGTATAATACCTGATTGCCTCTGTCTTGATATCCATGGCTACAGAAACCTCATTTCCATCCTTGTCCACTAGTCGATGTATATGATTTCTATGTTGCAGCTGTCAGATGGCATCATAGAAGAACTTCGTGCACCTGTCTCCACTCTTCAGCCAGGCAAATTTTGCCCGTTGGGCTAGTTGGATTTCGTCAGCCATCCTCAATAAGACAACCTCTTCTACAAGCACTTTCTCCTTAGTTGCCAACTCTGTGTTGTCTAGATCCTCTTGCAACCTTCGTTGGACCTTCTGGAGCTTCCGAGCTTACTCATTGATGGGCCTATCTTGTAGCCAATCTTTGATTGCAGCGTTAGTTTGCTTCAGATAATGTACAAAATGAAAATGTGGATTTTCCCGCACTTTTGTTGTCAGACCCAAACTTATCGCCTCCCTGTAACCCTCTATTAGATGCCGACCATTATAGTAGTGGAAAGGTCTAGCCCGTTCCTCTCTATTTTTTGCTTCTACCAAGATAATTTTTATGGGGAAATGACCACTAGTCCCCGTCCCCGGCCCTACTGCATGCAAATATAAGAATCTAGTAAACCATTCCCTATTTTCAAGTGCTCTATCCAGCTGGCAAACCACTCATTGCCTGGTCGCTTTGTTGTTCTGATGTGTCCACCTCATTCCAGCATATGCAAATCCGAGCGTAACAAGCAGTTCTGAAAGTCCTCAAGAATGGCATCGGGAACATATTGTCCTCCAACCTTCTCATGCCTATGAAGTAAAGCATTGAAGTCCCCTATAAGTAGAATGGAAGTCTGAGTTGAACCTCAGCCAGAGTAATGGCATAAATAATATCCCTCTAGAGCTCATCTCTCCTCTGCCTATCATTATGGCCATACGCAGCTTCCAGCACAAACTGCATACCCCTAGTGTTGGAGAAAGAGATGGATATCAGCTACTCGGACCGGTGTAAAATATGTCTTGTCCAGCTTCCTCGATCCCACCTCTCCAATATCCTCGCCATGTCACATAAGTCCAAGTTAGGCACTTGGGCCCGATTTGTTAGCGTCCTCCTATCCAGCAACCGTTTCGACCTGATCTTGGTCTCTAAAAGAGTACATATGGTACATTGTTCCCTTCTAATCACATCCCCTATCTCCCTTCAACTCCCGATCGAGCATACACCCCTAACATTACATAAAATAATAGACATTTAATTAGAAATATGAGTCCAAGAATCTCACCAGAGGTACCGCCCAGGATCAGCGATAGCTCAGACTAACTGTTCTCCCCTTCTAACAACAATACTTGAATTGGCCCTCCCTCAGCAAGGTGTCGCGACCATTCCAGATTGTCTATAGAAACAACATCCTCAGGTACCATCATCTGAGCTGGATATGTCTTCATAGACTCCTCATCGCTCGCCACAGCTTATCGTTTTCTGCTTTCCTGAACTTGATCACCATGTTGTCGCATCCCCTTACCTCCCTTTGTGATTACATAATTTTTCCTCTGTGTTTCCTTCCTTGCCTTCTCTCGTACACGAGCCTGGAAGACAACAGGTTTGCTAGTTCCACTCCCCACCAAGCTGCCAAAGATGCCATGAGCCTTAGTTACATCCTCCTTCATATCAGAAGAGTAGATAGGTGTCTGACCCACTCGACCAGCACTGATGCCTAGTAGAACTAGAGCCAGCTCCAAGCCTTCACCCTCAGCAGATTGGCTGTGTCGTAATCCCTCATGTTTCGTCTGTATCTCTCCATCCTCCTCGGTCTCTAAGGGTGAGTTTGGTAGGAGGAAAAAGTGGGAGGAAGGAAAATAGAGGAGGGAAAAGTGAAGAAAAAGATTCATTTTCTCTTGTTTGGTATGAAAAGAAAATAGGAAGGAAGGAAAAGTGGAGGGATTACTTTTCCTTTATAACCTAAGAAATCCAATCCCCCCAAAAGTGGGAGAAAAAGTGGAGGCTTGCATTAATTAACAATTATACCCCCATATGAATGTATTATTTAAAAATTATTTATGAAGTTAAATGGTAAATAAGTGTTTTTAGTTGAGGGTAGAATTGGTAAACCCTATTTTTTACTTTCTTTCCTTCCACTTTTTTTTTCATACCAAACAAAGGAAAATGCATCTCTTATCTTTTTCATCCTTGCTACCAAACAAAGTAAAGGTTCCACTCCAACCATTTATTCTTTTCTCCTACTTTTCCCATCATGCCTATGGCCCCCATTCTCATGAGTATCCCCCGTCACCTCCTCCACCTCCTTATAGTGTTGCATCACATGAGAAAGCATTTGCACTTCTGACACACTGGCGGCACCCACTCATGCTCCACCCTCTACATGAAGACCTCACCTGATGGAACATCATACTTTACCACCCTTGGAAGAGGCCGACTAATGTTGATCTCGACAACCACTCTAGCATAGAAGAGCCTCGATCTAGTTTTCATCGCGTCATCTCCCTTTATTGGTGTACCTATGAGGCTAGCCACCTCTATGATCATGGAAGTATCCCAATAACACACAAGAAATCTTGGAAGCCGTATCCATACTAGGATCATGTGCAGTACATCACGCTCACATCTAGTACCTAGGAGACACTCCTTTAATATAATCAGTCGGCCATGTCACGCCCCGCTCCCAGAATACGATGAGCCGGGTACGTAACAGCATCCCCAAGCTATGCGACATATGAGTACTCTAGTACCCATATTCGCGATTGTCGCCCGTAAGGTTCTAGGATAGGTTCATTTCAGGTCATCCTTGCAAAATGAAATTAATATTATTCAACGAAATTCTGAAACTATAAATTTGAGATGGATTATTCTACCCAATACAACTATTAACCTAATATAATTATATATTTATATACCTGAATTGATGATGAGAAGATCCGTTTTCAATATAATTGCCTCCAATCGTCCCATTTCGTTCTTGTTCTCTAGCTTCTCTCCAATGTACAATAGTAGCTCCTTGGTCTACAAATCTAGTGAACAATACTAGGTCATCAAACGACATACAAGCCCTCAGTCAAGGACGAGTAAATAAAATAAATAAATTAAGAATTTCTGAGATGATCGGATTCTCGGAATTCCAAAGTAAAGAAATTAAGAAATTAATTCAGAGGGATTATAACGTTAACTTAAAATATGACTCTAACTAGATCTTGTTCTAGTAAATTTTCTCAGTGTTCGTCTTACGACTAAATCCTAATAATTCATAAATAACGACTACCGTCACAATCACAACAACTTAAATTCACTTCCACAATCATAGTCAAGTTTCCTATATGATGATGCAATTTAGAGAACACATTTGGATCACGATCACCCTCTATTTTCTCGATAATAATCCCATTTACCCGGGACCAGGTGGTGTCTGTATTGGGTATGGTGCCTTAGATTTGACCCCTCTATATCTTGTGGAAAACTTGTATGCATTAACTTTTTAAATTTTGTTTTATTTCGGAATTTACTGGACTGTTCTCTGTTGATGAGCTAGGCCTCACCCCCCGACATTGTAAGGCCTTACAGATGTGGGACTACTTATCAGCTTTTACTGGTGTAATTATATTGCAGGGATTTCGATGGTTGTGATCCAGTTGTTCTCTCCCATCCTATGATGCAACTACAAACACATACAATAGTCTATTGACTCCTAGGTCTAATATCCGGTTCCAACTTGATTACCATCTCGTACGTCAAATACAATACGCCATATAGTAATCTCTTGTTGACATGAGATTATCCAACTTATTACCATCTCGTATGTCGAAATAACACGCCATATGGTAGTAATGTTGACTAGGAAGCTGGATATAAACTTAGACTATTCAATTAGGTTTTCCTAATTCTAGAACATTCTAAATTTGGCCAATTCTCGAAATTATTGAAAATTTTGGCAGAGTCTCTTTTGTATTTATTGACTCCAGAATTTTACAATAGATAAAAAATATAATAATCGAGTACGCAGACCCCTTCGGTGGAGCAACTCTCAACACCGGACCACGCAATTAATATCCGGGTACACCGACCCCTTCGGTGGAGCAACACTCAACACCGGTAACACACAATATATAAATTCCGGGTACGCCGACCCCTTCGGTAGAGCAACTCTCAACACCGGAATCACACACAGTTATACATATATATAAACAAGTAATAAACTAGAAATTTCTTACCAATGTGCGACATTACCTTAGCAATTAGCAATTCTAGCAATTAGTATTGGTCCAGAGTTACTACACAAGTTTATCAAACCCAAAGCAAGTCAGATATCACAATTTTACACAAAACACTAAATGATATAACCATACAAGAGGAACTGCATTTAATAGATCGTATATATATCAAATATCTTATTCTTAGGATAGTGATTATCTATATATAATAAATTTCCTTAATTAAGGACATATACTTCCAAACTTAGCGATATTTGCTATAGAACATATTCCGACAATTTACGAATTTTAGAAACTTAAGGATACTATTTTAAATCCATTTATTTATGCACTCTAAAATTAGAGTTACTATTTAGCGTATATGTTGGAATCTCACAAATGACTAGTTTAAACTTTTCCAGAATAATAATTCGGATCTAATATTTCAAAACATTATTCTATTATGTGTATATTCGAGTAATGCATCCTATTTCTTTTTGCAAATTTGAATATAAAATAGTCTAAACTTAAATAAATATTGAATTCTAAGTTCTAATTGGTTCCTATCATTCTATTTAATCAAACTTAAACCGATACGGTCTCGAAAACCTAAAATATGAATCATAGCCCTTTGAACCATGGTTCCTCATTCTTAAATATTAACTTAGTATATACTAGTGCTGGAATTTAGATTAATTACCAAGATTATTGCCCTTAGTCGATATGGTTATTATTTTTATTTTATTTTTGACATTCTAATTTATTCCAAAATTTACTTACGATCGGTAATTTTTCGTTCATATTTCTAAAGAAAACTTTTGAATTATAATTCGAAAATTCTTTGATACTTTACCAATTTAGGGCTCGATATATCCGATATGGCCTCGTATCGTTCATGACATTCACACCCAAGCTTCCCTAGATAACCCTAACACAATTACAAGTTGAATTCCTTACCATAGTCTTAATACCTATTTATGTCAAGTTCTATTTCTAAACATCAATCTGTCACACTCACTATTCAATTTCAAGGGTATTTTAGTAATTGTGATTATTTGAATTTTTATGATTTTTATTTGAATTTTTATCTATTTATTAATTAGATTGATTGCAGTATGATTTTATTAGTTGTAGACTGGTGACTTGGTATTATAAGTAGTTTGACCCTAGTCAACCTTCACTAGAAGCCTAATAATGTAATTAAAATCCATATTTTGGTTTTTTAAAATTATTTAGATTTAATCTCTATTTTTGGAGTGGTTTAAATGATTTTTAAGTCATTTTTTGCATTAAACCTTTTTAAGCCTTTTTTTGACATGGGCCTTCTTGTAACTTGAGAGTGCTTGGCCCATGTGTAAACCCTAACCCTAATACCCTCTCCTATGGCCGGCCACAACAGCCCCCCCTTCTTTTCACTTTGTGAGAAAGCACGTAGCCTCCAAGTGAAATCCTAATAGATCTCCTCCTCCAAAAATCCAATTTTCTTCATCCGTAGTCCGTTTCTCCCCAAACGAACTCCGTTGCACTCATCTAGAAGAGGAGGATCTGCTGGAGTATTACTAACGAGGAGGCGGAGGCAATTGCTTGAGGGAAATCGATCGACACGACGACCGAGGGACTCCATTTATTGAGTTTTTGACACAAAATAGGTAAACCCTTTTCTACCACAGCTATTATGAATTTTCTTTCATAATTGCATCCATATAGGTACCCTTGACATTTCCCTGAAGTTTGGTTTCGTTTGACTTCGTTTGATAACGGTATCGGACACGTATCGGTCTCACGTTGCACGTGTTCGGCAAAATACCACTTAGAATTGAAAAGTGTTAATTTTCAATTCTGTTTTCACGAAATCCTTCCTTATATGATTTGTAACAACTTTCGTGAAGAAGGATCGGAAATTGACACGATTTCGGCATCCGAACGGACACGGACACGCGTGCACGAGATCCCGTGCACATCCTGCAGTCTGTGCGTCATAACTCGATGCACAGAGCTCCGTCTTGCGTAAAATTTTACGAGCACGTAGGAGCAACCTCTGCCCACATGCTTGTAAAATTTCATGATATTTTGTCGAGCGAGCGTGGAGAAATCGCGCGTGCACTGGTCAGCTGAACTGTGCACTCGGGCTGAAATTCGCCGCTGACACGGCCTTCGTACGCGAACACGGTGCATCGAGGACCCGTACCAGAAGTTGGAACTCGTAGCCCTATACCTAGACTACCCAGGGACTCGATCCCGAGTCGTGTTGCGGGCCCGACGCGCGAGCCACGAGCGACGAACCGCATGCACGAGCATGCACGCATGCGCGCACGCGCAGGCCACGCGCTGTTGCGCGAGCGGCTGTGTCACATCGCTGTGACTTCATGTCATGTCAACATGTCCTAGACCTACCCCGTGACCCTACCTAGCCGTGTGCACGAGCACGAGGCTTCTCGTTGCGCGTGTGACGCGTAATCGAGCGAGAACACCCTCTTCGACACACGAAATCGGCTTTCCGAGACACATTCTCCGGACACGACACGGACACGATTTCGGACCCGTGAGTACCCGAGCGCATCACGTAGGTTGAGACCAACGTGATGCCGAGTTTTGTGGGTTGATTTGGTGTATTTTGCGTTTTGAGTCGTTTTGTCGAAATTGGATTTTTCGGGTTCAAAGTTTTGAATAGAAATGTGGTTTTTCGATCCTTTGATTTTTAATCAGTATTTTCTGATTTGTTAGTTCATAAATGATATTTAGAACTTGTGGGAAGTGATCCGCAGAATTTTTACTTAATTATTTGCTCTTTTCAAGCTTATATGAGTTTTCTACTAGTAGGCCTATATATATATATATTATATATATATCTATATAGTATATATATATATATATATATATATATATATATATATATTTTTTTTTTTTTTTTTTGTAGGCCTATATATATATAAGTATTATATATATATTCTTTCATGAATATGGTTATGTATATATATAATCGCTGTTTTGGAGCGAGGGTTCAGTTTTTCTAGATTTTTATATCGCTTCGGATCTAGAGATCGATCTATTTCCGGTACTAGCGAACCTATATATATATATTATATATATATATATATCTATATATATATATATTATATCTATAT
>JANAVB010003380.1:0-38183 GCA_029216955.1 Iris pallida
ATATATATATATATATATATATATATTATATATATTATATATATATAACCTCCTTAAAAAAAAAAAATATATATATATATATATATATATATATATATATATATAATATATATATATTATATATATATATATATATATATATATATACCTCCTTAAAACTCAAATAAATTCCGCTAGCATCTATTCCTATTGTAGAGTCTATTTATATAAATTGACCATATATAACAACTTATTTGACAAAAAATAATATAACCAATAATATAAATATATATATTAATATATATATATAAAAAAATATATATATATATAATATTATATAATAATAACCTCAATATATTGATAATAACATAATAAATAATAAAATAATAATAATAATAATAATAATAATAATAATAATAATAATAATAACGAAATTCAATAATCCAACAATGAGGTATACACCATTATGCACAGTCTAATAATCCCAAAATTGTACAAGGACCTATTTATACAAATAATAATATTTATAATTTAATTAACGAATATTTAGAAAATATTCAATACAACGCACTCATACCAAATTACATCAACACGTATGTCATTGGACGTCCACATGACTACATGGGCTTGGTTGGGTCCTGGTCAGTCCAGACTGGTTTGGTACAACCGGTCTTCTACAAGTCAATAAACCTATAATTAAATTATTTATAGGAGTCAAGTCGCAACTTGGCCTGTTTTTCTTAGTTAGGATATCACTATGGCTCGGCCTTCCCTACCAGGGCTAATACGCTAGTCAAAGCACGTCATTGCACTATTCGTGCCACGATTTCTGTTCACCTTGTACTCCAAAACTCCACCATGGCTAAAGTCATCTACCATAATAATTAACTAAGTAATTATTTATAAAATCCTAAAAATTACCATTTTATTTCAAATAAATAAAAAAATATATTATCAAAATTCCGGGAATAGGGGTTACAATCTATCCATCTTAAAAATAATTTCGTCCTCGAAATTCTAATATTCCTTAAATTCAAAAAGAAAATCTACTTTACCTTAATCTCCTTAAATTTTAATTCCTCAAAAATAGTTTATATCCTCCTTTTAGCCATTTTGTAACTACGAAATCTCGAGGACTTCTACCCACCTTTGGTCACACTACTCCCTCAATGCTATGTCACTAAACTTTATAATCTTCCATCTAATTGCTAAAATTGCTACCAATAGGCATCTACTGTATATTACGTCTATAATCCTCTCTTATCTATCAAGCAATCCAAAATTTAACCAGCAACAAATTTACACAAGTAGCTAAGAAATATTGGTACATTCTAATAAGCATGACCATTCGTCGCTCTGTAATAGGAAGGACAGGATGATAAGAAAGAATAATCGGAAGCAATATGAAGTTTCCAGAGCGGTAGAGAGTATCTAATGGTGCAGATAGAAAGAAAGTTTATAAACTATTGACTTATTTGCTAGATTGGGCTACTCTAGTCCAGTCATTTGTTAAATCGAAGAAGAGGGACTTACAATCCGTGCAATACAGAAGTTCCGTTCTCGAAATTCTAAACAGGTTCCATAATAGAACGGAATTTGAGAAATCAAGATTGTGATCTTTTTCGTGGTTATTTAAACACACGAGCAAGGGATATAAATGCAATACAAGATCGTATCGCGACTTTCCGTTAGATGGAATAATGGTTACGAATGACTTCACATTCTAAGAGGGGAGACTACATAATAGGTATAGGGACCTATTTAAAATAGTTCGATTTTATAGTCCAAATATGGTGGTATGCATGAATGGGTATTACTGGGTCTTAACGGGTTCCCTGATTGTACATCAATCGTTGGTTGGATGAACCTTGGATTTTAATCTATATCGACTGGACAAGATCCCAATGATAAAACTATTTCTACTAGGCTAGGGTAACCTAGAATAGGTTTCAACCCAAGTGGTTGAGCTAGTTGCCAGTCAGGTTGGTTAGCTAGGTTCCTAAAGCCTAAAAATACGCCTTACTTTTGTGTTTAAGTAGCACGAGATGACAAATTGAGTGGCACACTAGTGACATGTGCGTAGTGGGCTTCGAGTAGATAACAACCACATATTGAGTCGAATGAATTGAGTCAAGGTTGCGGCACTAGTGGAAGTCGGAAAGTATACCGCTATTATGGTAAGGGTTATAGCTAGTTATTTTGACCTGAAAGTCGTACCATAGAAATAGAGTACAAGGGGACGGGTTTGAGTAGGACATGATATACCTAGATGAAGGTGGACTCGTCTAGATCTTGCATATGAAATTTGTTGGAAGGTACCAGCTGGTCTCGTGCTCCGATTATTAATGACACGACCGGGGACACAAAATGATCTAAATGAAAAGTGGGAGTCCATGGGGCACTAATCATCATCCTAATGGAAATTATTCTAATCAATCGGTAATCCTCGTATATCCCAAAATTTTAGAAGGCTTACAGTCTATTCACCTTAAAAGCTAGGACATGGTTTTAAGAATAGTGAGGTTAGAAGAATTTCAAAGTCAGGATATTGTACCTCGACTCTTGTTACTAAAGAATAAGGTACGATGTAACGTGATACGGTAGATATAAGTCAAGCCAAGGATCGTTCCTTAATAAATGGAAAACAAGTGTGCACCACGACACATGGTCGATAAAATAGAATGATCTACTCGTCCACAGTATACAAAAGTTGTCGACGGGGTAACCAACTCTAAGGCACATCATATGAAAAGATTTTTAACAACTGAGTCATGAAATTCTATTTGTGTCAAGCCTATCAGGCTATTGTCACAAGGGTTCTAGTGGTATGGGCTGTAGTGATCATGTATTACTGTTGATAACTGGTAGATAATAATATGACAGGGTGTTTAAGCTATGGTATTGGCTAAACTAGTGACTGTGGTGTTCCAATACTAGTTAGGTCTTAATAATAAAATTTACATAACTAGGATAATATTTGTTGGAAACCAATCTCGGGATGGGTGTCTACCATAGTCATGGTAAATGATTGTCCTTACCTTTGTCTATTCATCTCATGTCTATACTGTGGGCTTTGGTCGAGGAAAGGTTGGGTTAAGGCTTAAGGGTAAAACCCTAATCATTCTCAAATTTCGATGGCTAGAAGGTCCCAATAGTAGTTTGAGGGTCGAGAGGAGGACGAGTAACTCAATCAATGGCTGGCCGATGGTAGCTATACTTGTGTATACAACTATCATAGCCATGGAGAATACTCCGTATCTCTCTACCAATTACGAGCCTTCGTCTTTCCAAATCAGTGAAAGACAAAAATAATAAAGAGTTCAAGGGAGATATCACTGAATACAATTTTGTGATTCAAAGACGAATGTATAATTCAAGAAAAATTGTTGATACAGTCGTGGATGAGATCCTAGAGATATCTACGTCTCAATCCACGTAGATTAATCAGAGGAAGGGCGAACCGAGTGCACTAAGGTTGATCAGACCGTAGTACATCGATTCTGATTAGATAATATGTTAGTAGGCGCCCCCAATAAACATATGTCTTGAATAAAGCTCGATAAAAGAGTAATCTTGCAAAACTAGGCTGTAATAGCAGCATTGGTCAAGATAGTCAAAATACAAGTATGCGAGATTTTTGAAGAAAGGCACAAGTAGTTCGAGTTTTGTGAGAATCAAAACTTCACTTGGTGGTCTTGCTCATACAGTCATCCTACTATCTTCTTATCCATAAGGCCTTGGTCGACTAATGGGTTATGGACCTCTAAATTCTATATTCCAGGTAAACCTATTAGTGTCAGTCAATTACCTCGTCAATAGATCACAAGGACCACAGAATGCTAGTTTGGGAGACATGCTACCCAACTTACATAACTTTCACTAGTATTGGTTCTGGATCTTAGGGGACATACATGGTATTTTCCTATCCTCTATAGTATCCTAAACTTGTAATTACGTCTGAAGTCATTTCACCGAGAATTACGCCTCGCCCGTATACTCTGGCTGTGGTAAATCCTTGGTTTCGTAACTCAAATATGATACAAAATCGAACATTTCTTAACTCTATCCAATATCGACTCAAGGTTAACTACGGTCAAAATAGGACCACTAGCCATGGTTTTAGCAATATTATATAACCTATATTTTCTTAAACTAATTTCAACTCTAGGGGTCGTGCTTCGCTAGTGCGCTACTGGCTGCAGTAAATCTATAGTCTCCATAATTCAAATAAATGGCGACAGTGCACTGCTGTCCTGCCATTAGGAGTTAACTATCATTCCTTTAACTATATCTTTAAAATTCATGAGCTTCTAGGGATTCAAACAAGTTGACTATGAAATAAAGCGTAAGTATTTGTCCTATCAGTCGCAACCCTTAAAATAAAAGATTGAACATGGAGGAAATAACTGAAGACAAAGAAATACAATATTCTAATATCTATTTCATATGTGTTCAAACCATTGAGGAAAAACTTTGAATCGAAACTAACTCGAGGTCGTATATGGATAACAGAATCAGAAATTATACAAAATAATAATTTTTAGGGCAAAATGGGAACTAAATAGGCAATTCAAACTAAGATATGAGGATGATATCTAAAGAGGCAAAGAGAAAAAATTGAATAATTTATCAAGGTTAGATCATTAATTCTATGAAGCCCTGTCTCACCAAGTGAATAACCTATCCACATTGGGTCATATCATCATATCAAGGGATAATAGTGTACCTATGGGGATCTGACAACTATCAAAATTAATAACTTTCCATCTAAATTGCATGGGCTAGACTACCCATCGGTAATTTTGTATAAGGGACTCCTAGTCCTAGTCATTCTCTTAAATTAAATTAATCCATAACTCGTGAATGAGCATTTCCTAGTCGCAGGCTCGCAATAGTACAACTAACTTAAGTACTATCACGAGTTCGCATGATTTGCGAATACTGGCCTGCATGGGCCACCACAAAAATTTGTCACGACCTGCACCCGCTTTCCGGGATACGAATGCGTCTCCAGGCCAGCCTACACCGCAGTATCGACGGTAGAACGTTGTATAGCTACAATGCTCAAAATCATAAATAATGCTCATTCACAAAATTTATTTAATTTACAATATTCATAAGTTTTACATTTACAGAAAACATAAACTCTTACAAATATTGAAATGGTTACAACTCATCTATCTAGCTAATCTCTAGGTTTCCGTCTGCAAGTATACCCGTAACTCCCCATGCTAAGTGAATACACAGCTAACCAAAAAAATATTGGTTTCCAGTCAGAAATGGAACGAGTACAATTCACTGAATACAGTTTCAATAATTAAAAATGACTATACAACAGAGATTAGCCTTTAAATATATGATTTAAAAAATAACACAGGAAGACAAATACAACTAAACAAAGAAAAATAGTAAATAAATACAAAGACAACACTCACCGACTGTCTACACTATCTACACTGTATAAAGTTATACGACACTTACAGGACACTTATACTGTATAAAGTATTTCATTATTGCTTTGATATGTGACCGGTCTTGGGACAATTACACGACACTGTCTACACTATCTACACTGTATAAAGTTACACGGTCTACACTGTATAATGTACACGATCTACACTGTATAAAGCAATAATGAAACACTGTCTACACTATATAAAGTAATAATGAAATATTGTCTATACTGTATAAAGCAATAATGAAATACTGTCTATACGGTATAATCACGGTCTACACTGTATACACTGTATAAGGTCAAATCACACATCGTTGGTACTTCACCTCTCCCGACACCATAAAGAATAAAATCAACATAAAGAATGAAATCACATATCTATCGACTAACAATGATGTATAGTAAAGATCAATACTGAAAACAAACAATAAACTGTACTCGCCTGAGGTCCTTTGCTGGTGAAACCGATAATTCGAACCACTCAGTGTGCCACAATAGTCAAAACTCGTACAGCAGTTTCCGGATGCTAAAATAGACAATACCATTGTTTTTAGAATAGTCAAATTAGCTAGAATTGCCTGTCCTTAAGTTCAATTCTGGACACAGGGGCAAAACGCTAATTTCGAGTCAAAATGATGTCCGCCGTTGGACCCGCTTTGTACCAAAAAGCGTGCCAAAGTTAATGGTCTCTAAAGTCATCAAACTATATGTTTACAGACTCGTTTTGATGATACGAACCCAACCGTATATCCAAAGTTGGATTTCGGCGGGTCATGAACAAAATCGTCCGTTGAATCGGATCGTAGGGCCCGCGAAACGGAGATCCGATCAACTATCTCAGAATCGGACCAAACTTGGCATACAGGACCAGAAAAATGATACAGTCCTGTTGGCGTAAGTTTCGTCTCGATCTGACGAACGTGCATGAAGCAATTGGAAAATTTGCATAGAGGCCGATACGGTGAATTTCGACGGATACGCATCAAATTCGTCGTGCACACACAACCAATTTGAATTCCGTCAAAGCCCACATGTCCATGAAGCCATTACGCACCTTTCGATACTTTCGATTCGTAACCACGTCACCCGGATTGGCGGGACGCACGTCGTGTCGAAGAGTTTTTCATAAATTCTACAGTTTTTAAAACATATTTTTCTTAGTTTTCGATGTTGAACAACTTTCTGTAAACTAAATGAAAAATAAATCTATCAGAAGGGTTTTGATTTCCTATATGTTGCTACGACTGTTACAAATTTGTTTTCAAGGATTCGACAGTTTTGGCTCGGGATTTTCCTTCCAAAATAGGGGTTTCGGCTATCTCTGTATTCTATTTTTGAACAGAATTTTATCAAACTTCTAATCAATTTCTCGGACAATCTAGCGCTTGATAATTCAATCTATTTGCAGGGGAATCAAGAGGTATATGTTGGGTCCATACCAGAACAAATGGCTCGAAGATTCGTCGATCGTGTACGGAGAAAACTCTCGACGAAGTCACCCTTGCCGACTTCACTGCTGCTGCGGTTGTTCTGTTTGACACGCTGTGATCGTCGGCCTCACCGTGCCGGCGGTTGTGGCGGCGGTGGCACGTCTAGGTTGGCCGCCCAGGGTGGCTGGGGGCGCGCGCAGGTGAGGGACTTGGGTTAGGTTTTGTCGTTTGCTTCGTTTCTTGCTCTCGGCTTCTCGCGTGGTATATATACACTGTTGGTAAACCGAGCGGGTGCTCTCGTGGGCTCGGCTTGGCTTTGGCTGGGACTGAGTTCCTTTATTTTTTTTATTTACTCTATTTTATATATATATATATTTTTAATAAAATCGTTACCTTTATTGATAAAGAGGGTAATGAGTACATCCGACCTCATGGTAACAAGAAAAAAGAAAGAAAAAGGAATAAAAACACTACTCTAAAGCCCAGTGTGGAATAGACGGGAGATGACGACAACTCGAAAGAGACTTCCGAAACTGTCGCTTCACCTCCCGAACCAAGAATTTCGGCCCAACACCATGTCCTTCATATCTATGCTTGTTCCTGTTCTTCCAAAGCACCCAAATGATCGCACCAGCCAGTGATCTCCGATGATGACTGCCCTGACCCCGCCACCACCTTTGAAGAAATACCAGAAAGTCACTATACATCCGTGCCTTGAAGAAACCCCGGAAAGCAGACCAAACCGTCATAGCAAGATCCCCGTGGAAAAATATATGCTGAAGGTCCTCCCCTTGGCCAACCTGACAGCAATGACACCTGGAAGCCAGATGTAAGCCAATCTTCTGAAGAATGTCATCAGTAGGAAGCCGGTTGTGGCAGACCCGCCACATCAGAATGCTCTACTTCGCCGGAATACACTTCCCCCAAATATTAGAGAAGAGTGATGAAGTAGGGTGAGAGATCCGACAACATCTCCAAGCCGCAGCCAGCGTGAAAGAACCTTTCCGCTCACCCCAGACCAAAGAGTTAGGAGCCGAAGTACATGTCAGATTCGCCTCTCTTAGCCGTCCCGCTGCCTCTACTCCAAACTGTTCCGAAAACAAAGGCAGATCCCAACCAGTGTCTGTCCAAAAAGATCGAATAACCGGACCACCATTATCAGAGTTCCTCGCCCTAGAATCTCTGATCTTTCTTCCCCTATCCGAAAGAACCCGAACAATCACCGTACGTTGGGGAAGAACCACCCTTCTTCCGGCCAATCTAGCCGACCTCTGAAGCTCACCAGTGCCCGTCCGGCCGACATCAGCAGACTCTCTCGCCTGTGTTCGATTCCGCCCCCGAGTCCGTCTCCCCATGCCGCGCCTGGTCCCTGAAGTCATTCCCTCAGCCGATGGAATAACAACACTATCCAACCGAGGGCCCCCCGGAATCCAAGACTCACACCTCGCCGAACCCTCACCACGCCCAAGTTTAAACGAAATAAGCGGTTCCGCCAATTTCCTTCCCCTCAAAATCCGTCGCCAAATATGGGAGCACTTGGAAGTCATAAACGCCTCACATGGATGACGCTTACGAAAATATTTCGATTTAAGAAGCTCCACCCAAAGTCCCTTCCCATGCCTCAGCTTCCACCAAAGCTTCATAGAAAAGGCATCCATAATATCATTCAGGCACTTGATCCCGAGGCCTCCTTCGGACTTAGTCCTAGTAACGAACCGCCACGCCATCCAACTCCTCTTAGCCACCCCATCCTTACTACCCCAGAAGAAAGCCGCAAACATCCTCTCAATTGCCCTGAGAACGGCCCGGGGAGGACAACATGCAGCCAATGTGTACATAGGGATAGATGAAAGTACATTCTTAATAAGGACCAACTTACCCCCAGGAGAAAGTATCTTGTTCTGCCAGCCCGTCAGCTTCGACCAGATTTTATCCAGCAAATAGCTAAACATCCCCGCATTCCTTCTCCCGCAAGTTAACGGGCACCCCAAATAAGAAAACGGCAATGTACCGGGACTAAATCCGAATAGAGTAGAGATAGTCCGAGCGCGATCCTCACCCAATGGTATCGCAGTATAAAAGGCAGATTTGGAATAATTGATCTTCTATCCCGAAATAGCCTCATAACTATGCAGAACTTGCTGGAGAGCACGCAATCCAGCAATATCCCCCGAAGTGAAATTAAGAACATCATCTGCAAAAGCCAAGTACGAGATACGCGGACCCCCAATCGGAGTATGAAATGAAGATCTCCTATTTGATTCTTAAAGAAGCTTGAGGTTGCGAGAGAGTACCTCCGCAGCAATAATAAAGAGAGCCGGGGATAGAGGGTCCCCCTGCCGGATCCCTCTAGACGCCGAGAAGAAAGCAATAGGAGCGTCATTTAGAAGCACGGCATACCGGGTATCAGCCAGGAGACGATAAATAAGATCACAGAACACCTCATTAAAACCAAATCTCCGAAGAACCCTCAGGAGGAAATGCCAATTGACTCTGTCATAGGTCTTCTGTATGTCCAGCTTAATAGCAACATTTCCACCATGGTTGGGTTCCCTCATAGATGCCACCATATCCTGAGCAATAATGATGTTGTCCACAATCTCTCTCCCCTGGACAAAAGCACTTTGCTCCGGAGAAATAATTTTGGAAAGGTAATCCCGCAACCTGCAAGCAATAATCTTGGAAATAATTTTGTTACAGAAATTGCAAAGGCTAATAGGGCAGAAATCAGAAAGGCTCCTCGGGTGCTCGACTTTGGGGATAGGAAATAAGAAGGTATCCGAGACGGAAACCGGAAGGCGCGCACCCGAGAAAAACGAACCAATGGCTTCCTCCACATCAGCAGCAACAATGTCCCAACAAACTGAGAAGAATCTCCCAGAAAAGCCATCCGGACCGACGCCACTAGCCGGATCCATCCCCCGAACAATTTGCAACAGCTCCGCTCTGTCAGGGCGACGAACAAGATCAGAATTGTCCTCCATAGAAATAATGCTAGGGATGACATCGAGGAAGGCGTCCTCATCAGAAATAGGCTCCGCTCTAAACAGCCTCGAGAAGAATAAAGACGCCTCCGTCGCTACCTCCGCAATAGACCCAGTTTTGGATCCATCAGCCCAAATAATTTTCTGAATACCCGTCTTTCTTTGCCTGCTCTTGGTGCACTCATGGAAAAAACGAGTATTCTTATCACCTTCCAGGTCCCATCTCAATCTGGCTTTTTGTTTTCGACTCCTCAACCAAGACCTTTTGCTTCAATCTGGCAACGGCCTCCATCCAGGAAGCCCTCCCCCTCTCCGAAGGATGAAGCTCATACTCCTGCTCCGCCGCCAAAGCAGCGTCCTCGGCCTGACGAACCTCCTGAAAAACGTCTCAAAAAGTAGCTCTGCTCCATCCAGCCAGAACATGCCCCGTCGTCCTCAATTACTCTATTATATATATATATATATATATATATATATATATATATATATATATATATATATATTACTCTCTATCTCTCTCTCTCTCTCTTTCTCTCTCTCTCTCTCTATATATATATATATATATATATATATATATATATATATATATATATATATATATATATATATATATATATATATATCCATAAAACTCAAATAAATCCCGCTAGCATCTATTCCTAGTGTAGAGTCTATTTATATAAATATGACCATATATAACAACATTTATTTGACAAGAAATAATATAACCGATAATAATAAAATAATATTATATAATAATAACCTCAATAATATTGATAATAATAATAATAATAATAACGGAATTCAATAACCCAACAATGAGGTACACACTATTATGCACAGTCTAATATTCCCAAAATTGTACAAGGACCAATTTTACACAAATAATGATATTTATAATATTTAATTAACGAATATTTAGAAAATATTCAATACAACACACTTATACCAAATTACATCAACACATATGTCATTGGACGTACCGCATGACTACATGGGCTTGGGTTGGGTCCTGGTCAAGTCCAGACTGGTTTAGTACAACCGATCTTCTACAAGTCAATAAACCTTAATAATAAATAATTTAATTATTTATAGGAGTCAAGTCTCAACTTGGCCTGGTTTTCTTAGTTAGGACGCCATTGCACTATCCGTGCCACGGTTTCTAGTCACCTTGTACTCCAAAACTCCACCATGGCTAAAGTCATCTATCGTAATAATTAACTAAGTAATTATTTATAAAATCCTAAAAATCACCATTTTATTTCAAATAAATAAAATAAAAATATATTATCAAAATTTCGAGAATAGGGGTTACAGAAGGTAACAGCTAGTATTACGCTCTGAATATCAAAGTCACGGCAAGGAACACCAAAAAGATCTAAAAAGAAAGTGGGAGTTCATGAGTCACTAATTTATCATCCTAGTAAGAACTAATTTACCTCAATCAATCGGTGATCCCATAATTCCTAAAATTAAGAATGACTTACAATCTATTCACTTTAGAAACGAAGATACGGTCTTGGGATTAGTGAGGTTAGAAAAAATTTCAAAGTCGTGATATTGTACCTCAACTTTTGATAATAAAGAATAAGGCACGAAGTAATAGATAACGTAATATGGCAGATATGAATCAAATACGAGGATCATACCCCGATTTATAATAATGGAAAACGATTGCGTACAATGACACACGCGTTGATAAAATAGAATGATCCACTCGTCCATAGTATACGAAAGTTATCGATAGGGGTAACGAACTCTACGGCACGTCATATGAAGGACCTCTAACGACTAAGTCATAAATTTCTATTTGTGTCAAGCCTGCCAGACTACAGTTATAAGGGTTCTAATGGTACGTATCGAATGAAGTGCTCGTGCATTACTGTTGATAACTAGTATGACGGAGTATTATATTATGAATTCTGGCTAAGCTAGTGAATGCATTGCTCTAATGTTAAGTCGGGTCTTAATAACAAAATTTGCATAACTAGAACGATACCAGTTGGATTCTAATCTCAGGATGGGTGTCTATCATAGTCATGGTAAATGCTTGTTCTTGTTTCTGTCTATTCCTTATCATGTCTAAACTATGGGCTTGGTCGAGTAAGGTTTGGGTTAATGCACAAGGGTTGCTGGTTAAAGCAAGAATCAAGAAAATATAATTAGAGACTCACAATAATTGGTTCCTTGAGAATATATAGTCTCTTAGGTTGGTGTTTTGACCAAGGATAAGATCCTAATCATTCTCAAATTGAAATGACTAGAAGGTTATGATATTAGTTTCAGGGTCGAGGGAAGGACAAGTAACTCAAGGTAAGGTGTAGTCATATGGCTTGGAAGATGATTGCTACACTTGTGTATATATAGCCTTTTATGGCCATAGGTGGTATGGTGAACCAAGGAAAACATTATTTATCTATCTTCCCTCAAACACGAGCATTTATTTTCCACAGTAAGTAATGACGAAAAATAATAAGGAGTTCAAGGAAGAGGGAATCAAATGCGAATACAAATTTCCAAGGGCGATTAAGTAATTCAGAGAGAGTTGTCAAGGTAGTGCGGATGAGATCCTAAAGACGTCTATATCTAAATCCACGTGGGATAATCATACGAAGAGTGAACCAAGTGCACCAAGATTGATCAAACCATAATACATTGATTCTGATTAGACAATATGTTAGTGGGCATCCCCAGTATACATATGTCCTGAACAAGCTCGATAAAGAATAAGCTTGCAAAAGTAGGCTAAAATAGCAACATTATTTATGATATTGCAAAGTAATAGTACGGGAGATAACGTTGAAAGTAGTAATAAATAGTTCAAGTTTCACAAGGATCTAAGTCTTGTTCGGTGTTCCTGCTTATACAGTCATCCTACTGGCTCTTGTATCAGGCCGTGGTTGACCAATGGAGTATGGGCTACTATAACTTTATATTCTAGGCAAATATTTCTTCCTACACTAGCATATATTCATTGTCACTCAGTTACACCTCAGTAATAGGCTACAAGGACATGGGTAACAGGCCGTGAGGCATACTACCCAACTTATAAAAGTCAACTAGTAGGTTTATTGAACAATATAACACGTATATCTAGTATGAGTCATATTCCTACCCTCTCAATCAAGCATGAAGGAAAAAAGATAAGGTTCGTGGTAGAAATGGGTCAAACAAGAGGTATATCAAGGCTGTCAAACGAGAGTACAAAAATGGAATTCAAGGGAGGAAATTCAAGTGTGTGGATGAGATTCTAGACTCTAATCCTATTTGTAGGCTCACATCGGTACAATAATGTAACCGAAGTGATAAACTCGACCTGTATGGGCCACCACAAAAATATGTAACGCCCTAGTCCCAAAATACTTAGGACTAAGTACGTAGACATGCCAGCTGTATTCATATGAAGTATACTCCGATATATAAAATTTCCGTATGTATATATAAGCTGTAAAATGCAGTAAATTATGATAACTAAATCTCATCCACTGAAATAAGAATAATAATATAATCACTATAAATTTATCATTTGTACATGTAGTTGGACGGAGACAAATCTACTACCAACTAATTTAAATGAGAAAAATATATAAGAAATTTATCGATAAAGATGGCAAGATGAATCAGGAGCAATCATCTTCAAAAGAATGGAGAGGATCACGGCCTTGGTTAGAACACCTGCAAAAAGTCATAAAGCACACATATGGAGGGATCACCAAGTCCTCAGAGGGATGCAACAAGATACAGGAAGAACATGCCATATAAACTGTGATATATAATAAAAAATAAAGGGATGCATGCAATAGGGTGCTTACCAGTTCTACAGTGATAATGCAGTTAAGAACAAACCTTCAATGCATGGGCACTCTGGCTACAGGTATAGAAAACTCAGGTATGGTCCCACCAGGATACCAGAGACCTCAAAGCATAACATTCATCGAATGTCAGAGGCCAGCAGGATCAGGAATAGGAAAGTGCATACGTGGCCTATACGTTAAGAAACTGTCCTCTCCACCCAATGTCTACTAGGGTCACATCCATGTCCCATATGAACCTTTAGTTACTGTCAAGTCAACTAGCATGCAATTCTATTGGCAGTTACTCCTAACCGTCGTACGTCTCATACGTATCGGTGGCCGGCCAACTACGCGAGTACGTGTCCTACATGTGACTCACAACACGTGATAAAGCATGTGTCAAGGCCATATGAGATATACCAATACCTCATCACCAATAGGTGGTCACTAGTCTAAGTCAATGCAAGAAAATAGAACAAAATAAGTAAAACGACTGATACAGTCGCTTGCACCTGTCACGACCCGCACCCGCTTTTCGGATACGAGACGTGTCCAAGCCAGCCTACGCCGCAGAGTCGGCGGTAGAACGCTGTCAAGCCCGCAAGAAAATAAATGCTCAAAAATAAACATTTGCTGCTCATTCACATTTCTAATTTATTACAACATTTACAATATTTATGCTTAAAGAAAAATAAAGTTTTACAATTAAAGAAATTGATACAATTGCTTTCTATTCTAGGTTGTCCTCAGCATACCCAAGTCCTCCCAGTGCTAAGAGTGATTGCGGCTAAACCTGAAAATGTTGGTTATCCAGTCAAGATTGGAACAAGTACACAAACCGACGACAATGCGAAAACACAATAGAATTAACAAGACTTGAAAATAGCATATGGAATATGAAAGCTAGTAAGAAAACTGATGACATAGCACGATAGAAAAGTAAACAAGGAAAAACTAATAAAATACATCTATCTAGGTGGTGTGAAATATCCTTTTCGACATGTGAACGGCTAGGGGGTAAATCCGGCTCACTGCACGTGTCGGGTGCAGCTGCTATCATGCAATAATAGACATTTTGGGGATATTTCTGGGTAGTTCACATGTGTACTAAGATATTCCCCTCCCGATTACTCCGTGTGACGAGCGTGTCAACAAGCAGCAAGATATATATGTATAGACATGAAATGAAAAGACTACTATGAATCAGAAAGCAATCAGAAAGTGCACTTGCCTGAGGTCCTTAGCTGGTGAAACCAATAATCCTGTTGAGCCTAGTCTAGTCCAGTTAGCTAGGGTATACATGAAAAGTTTGAATTCGCAGAAAATATAGACATACGATTAGTTGCAATCAATGATTAATCTAGAAGAGAATTTGATGTAAGAAGGTTACTCCTCTACTCCCAATACCCTTAAGGAAACTATTTATTAATAAACTATTTATAAATTAGTCATAACCCTTAATAGACTATATATTTATTTAGTAAACTACTTATGATATAATTTAGAGACGTTTTAATATATATATGATAATAATAAATAACAATACTAAGCTAGTAAATTAATAGTAATATAATAACTAATAAATAACCCATAGTATTAAGAATAATAATAATAGGATTACTTAAAATAATAATGATAATAATACTACCTGTAGATAATAATGATAATAATACTACCTGTAGATAGGAAAAATAAATAGCCCAATAAATACTTACACCAAAACATTAATCCCAAATAATATTAAAAGACCCTTATATTTATTTACATTAGATAAGCCCAAAAACTAAGTATATAAATTAAAAGGTTCTCAAAGCCTATATACTTAAGCTCAATACAAATAATAATTGAGCCCAACCTTCCAAGCTTACAGAACCATATATTAAATATTACCCAAAATAACTAATAACAATAATAATAATTAACAGCAAAATAGAATTTAAAATAGTATAAAAGTTGTTGTATTCTCCTATACATATACATGTAAAATACTGCAAATAGTATAATCTATATTTCCTTATAAAACTACGATCAATTTCCCCCTCCCTTATCCAGCCCATGTTTTGTCGGGTCTGGCCCGGCCCACTATTGTTTGGCGACCAAAACAAAAGAAAATAGTTGAAGAATAAAAACAAATTAAAGGCTGTGTTTACAGTTTTCCTTTGCTAAAACCCCAAAAGTCGAAATCACTACTTTACACATCCCGTTCTCTATTTTCCATTGAGAGGAGAGAACGAACAGTGTAAATAGGAAATCAAAAGAGAGAGAGAGTGTCGAGACGAAAGAGGGAGAAGGGAAGAACTCACAAAGAGTGAGGGAGAGGCTCCATGGAGGCTCGCTCACGCGGCAGCGACGTAAAGGCCGATGGCTCGCGCCGGCAAGAGCGGAGCTGCGCAGGCGGCGGCGGTCGACGCTTGGGGCGCGCCTCGGCTGGCGGCCGATCTGGGAGAGGGGACAGCCCGGAGCGGTGGGCGGTGTCCAGATCTGCGGAGATCGGGCGGAGGCGACTCGCGGAGGAGGGTTCGCTCAGGTCTTGGTCGGGCGGCGTAGCCGCTGGGGAGCTGGCGAGGCGCTGAGGGCATGACGAGGAGTCGCCGGCGTTAGGGTCGGCTGCACGGTGAAGCTAGGGCAGAGGAGGCGTCGGTGGCTGAACGGGGCGGTTCCAGCGCACTCCGGTGGCGGATCTGGGCTGGGGATGTCCAGATCCGGGGGACGAAGGCGGTGGCGGGCTCCGACGGAGAACGCTGGTCGAGGTAAGCGATGGTTGGTGGTGGAGTAATGTCCGTGTCGGCCTGTCGGCGCGGACACGAGGATTGGGTGGGTTTGTGGTTTGTAATGTTGGAATAAGATGGGATAGACACGGACGCACGGGTCCGGACACGGTCGTGGTGGTGATAATGGTGGTGGCTGGGATGGCGTGGTTGCGGTGTATGGTGATGGCAGGTTGACGCTCAGGGCGGAGTGGAGTCGGGTGCTGGTGCTGGTAGGAGGGCGAGGGTCGGGTTGCCGAGAAGGAGAACGCGGTCGTGGCGGGTGTGAGGAAGGCTGCGGCTCTGGGTTTAGGGTTTTTAGGGATCGCGTGATGAATATATATACCAGGAATAAATTTGATTTTGAATCAAATCCCTATCTCAGTTGAAATATTTGATTCAATCCATAGGGGGATTGGTTCAGGTGGTGCAAGAGTAGAATTTCAAAGGAATTTGAATCTCAAGACTACCAGAGAACAAAAGGGGAGGGGCTCTATCGGGTTAGCGCATAACCATCTCTTCCTCCTATAACTGCTCGGCTATTGGGGATTTACGGCTGGGCTGGGCTTGGCTAGTCTGTTGCCTGGGCTGAGGTGTTTGGATACGTGGCCTGTTTTGGGTTTATTACCGATATATAGGGCTGCAAACAAGCCGAGCCGAGCCAAGCTTTTGTAAGCTTGAGCTTGGCTTGACAAGAATTATTCAAGCTCGAGCTTGATAAATTTTTAATTTTAAAGCTTGAGCTTGGCTTGAGCTTGTTTATATTAAGCTTGAGCTTGGCTTGGTTTGAGCTCGAGCTTGGCTTGATAAGGAAGCTTGATTCAAGCTTGATAAACAAGCTCGATAAGTTTGAAATCAAGCTTGTCTCTCAACTTTATTTCAAGTTCATTAAGCTTGAATTCAAGCGAGCTTAATTTCAAGCTAGGTAGGTTTGATTTCAAGTTTATGAAATATTAACAATTTATTTATAAAAATTAAAAAAAAAAGTTCCTTAATATCACTTATTAAGGACATAAATATATAATACACACAACCATATCGTTATATATATATATATATATATATATATATATATATATATATATATATATATATATATATATATATATAATTCAACAAAGAACAAAAGAGCTTCTAAACAAGCTCCTAAACGAGCTTCTAAACGAGCCAGCTCACAAGCTCATAAACGAGCCAGTTCGCGAGCTCAATCGAGCCGAGTACTTCTAAGCTTGAGCTTGGCTTGTTTATTAAACGAGCTCAAAAATAAAGCTTGAGCTCGGCTTGTTTACTAAACGAACCGAGCTCAAACAAGCTTTTATCAAGCCGAGCTTCGAGCAGCTCGCGAACGGCTTGGCTCATTTGCAGCCCTACCGATATATCTGTAGACACGCTTCCAGCCGCTAGTTGCCCATCAAGTTGTTTTCACAACTTGCTCAACAGAAATCAGTAAAAATCAGTTGATCCAAACATTGTTAATGCAGACCCACTAATTTAAAATACAATGATAGGCAAACAAGGGAATATAGGACACCATGTGTAATATGTTCCTGAATATGCTTAGCACAAATCTAAACATGATAATTGACCTGAGCTGGGAAAGGTCGGCTGACTTGGGCTTGGGTTTTAATCTTATTTCTTTTTCTTTGCTTCTGATTTGAACACTAAGTCATTAACACACTATAGGAAGAATACAGGGACTACTATTACTATGGTCAATTTTATAGATCCAATAGTTCAAACCATGCTTCCATCTTTCCTATTAGGACTTGTATGACAATTAATTCCTACACTCACACATGCGCACCCACACAAACACATTCAAACTTTAAACAATTTAAAAAAAAAGGAGTAACAGATTATGATCTATAATTATTATTCTCAACTTGATTCATATCATGTATAATTTCTAGTTATTGACATAGCATAAGTTTACGCCAAGCTATGTGGATCGACCAAAATTTAAATGTACGAAAAATGACAAGCAAGCCAAAAGGGAAAATATGTACATCTATATACATATATATGCGTATATTCATTTGACAATGAATTATCGAAATAGACGAATAGTGATAATATAATTTAAGAACAATATATTAATAACAGTACAAATAATAAAAATAATACTAATAATAAAATAAATAACAATAAAATATTTCTAAATTTTGGGAAGGGAAGTCACAGCACCCAAGTGTGACTTGGACGCACAATGATATAATACTATAAACAGGTAAAAATGTTAAAATTAAATAACTGAAAATAAGATAAAGTAAATCATAGAGTAAGGTGGCAAGGTGTCACGATCCGCACCCGCTTTACGGACGCGAGAGTGTGAGCAAGCCAGCTACGCATCAAACGGACTCCAGCCCGACTCGAATACGTAAACGCTGTCACGGCTAGGGTAAGCTGCCAAATCATGGCAAACAAATTTATATCTCAATCCACAATAAGAATAATAATCAAGAATGAACAAGTATGGGTCGTGGTCTGCAGCCCACTAGCATATATGTCCGATAAGACTCCATTAAAGTAACAAGAGTCTAAACTAAATCAGGAAACATGATATCTCATGATAAGGTATGAAAGCACGAGCTGATAATAAATGCAACACGATACCTGAATCCCGCAAGCGTATCATCCCATCCGCCATCCAGTACTAATAGCTAACTCCATGCATTCACTAAACCTGAAGAGATCATCAGGTTCTCAGGGAACATAGCAAGATACATAAAAACATGCCTATCTAGCAGTTTATCATGCAATAAAGAAAATACAGGAAAATAAACAGAAAAGACCAATCAACACGAAACACGACTATACACAACTGGAAGAACCACTACGCCTAAACGAACTGTTGGAGAGGAACAAGAGAACACGATATCACGATGTCAACGGATAACCAATCGAATACTCAAACCCTCGTCCCTAGTGTGGACTCGCAGGTTTGGATAACTACTAGCCCTCACCCCTAGTGTGGACTCGCAGGCTAGCATCACCCTCGTCCCTAGTGTGGACTCGCAGGTGTAAACCATATACTACTAACCCTCGTCCCTGGTATGGACTCGCAGGCTAGCATCACCCTCGTCCCTTGTGTGGACTCGCAGGTGTTGACATATAACTACTAACCCTCGTCCCTGGTGTGGACTCGCAGATTAGCTTACTAACTCTTCCCCTGGTGTGGGCTCGCAAGTTAGCTTAACTACTAACCCTCGCCCCTAATGTGGACTCGCAGATTAGCTTACTAACTCTCGTCCCTGGTGTGGGCTCGCAAGTTAGCTTAACTACTAACCCTCGCCCCTAATGTGGACTCGCAGGTTAGCTTCAAGAATTCCAAGGTACAGCAGTTCCGATATAACTTATTTATCCTATGATACGATGCGACTCAGTCCAAGTACAAGAGATGACACGACACGACCCAATCACGATACGCGAGAAAACCAATCCAATATGAACTACAAAGCTAATTATAAACAAGGCTATATATAAAATAGCAGGCATGATATACAAATCACATATAAATAATCAACTAGTAAAACTGTATAATAATATAAATATGTATGTAAATAAACTGTAGAGGAAGGCAAGGTATCTTGCCTGGTGGTTGCACGCAGATCCAACAAATATATAGTCGACTGGTAAGCCATACAGTCCAAGTCATCACAACTGTCTTCGAAAGCTGAAACAAACATTACCAACGTTCTCAGAATAGTCAAATTAGCTATGATTGCCTGTCCTTAAGTCCAATTCTGGACACAGGTGCAAAACGGTAATTTCGGACAAAAATGATGTCCGTCGTTGGACCCGCTTTGTACCAAAAATTGTGCCAGAGTCAATGGTATCTAAAGTCGTCAAACTACATGTATACGAATCCAGTTTTTTGATACGAATCCAACCGTATGTCCAAAGTTGGATTCCGGCGGGCCGTGCACAAAATCACCCGTTGAGTCGGACCGTGGGGCCCGTAACACGGCGTTCCGATTTAACTGTCTCAGAATTGGACCAAACTTGGCACACAGGACCAAAAAAACGATACGATCCTGATGGCGTAAGTTTCGTCTCGATCTGACGAGCGTGTACAAAGTAATTGAGAAATTTGCAAAGTGCACGATACGGTAAATTTCGACAGATACGTATCAAATTCGTCGCGCGCACACGCGACCAACTTGAATTCCGTCAAAGCCCACACGACCACAAAACTGTTACACAGCTTTTGATGCTTTCGGTTCGCGACCACGTCTCCCGGATTGGCGGGACGCACGTCGTGTGGATGAATTTCTATATTTTGAAAACATATTTTTTGTCAACTTCATCCTAATTTTAAACAACAATTAATCAACAAGAATTAAATCTAAAAATAGTGTTTCCATCTTCGTTGGGTTGTCTAGACGTCTGTTCAAACGGTTTTCCAAGACTCGCGATGTTCTGGTCGCAAATCGACCGCAAACCTTGGATGTTGGGGCAGTTTTTATATCCAGGAAATCGAGATTTTCCTTGATTTTGTGACTCGGTTCTCGTCGTGCACGGCGCGAGTTAAATTAATCTACGTGAAGGGATTCAAAGATGGATAGGTTGCGGATGTACCTGCAAAGACGATACGCAAAACGGCGCAACGAGGCGACGGGATTTGTGCCTCGAATATAGGGATTTGATACCGCTGTTGCTGTCCTTACTGCTAAAGCCGTTGCAGCTTGCTGTTGTTGCCGCCTCCGGCCAACGGCCGGCCGCCACGGCGGAGGCGCGGAGGCCGTACACAGGGTGGGGGCGTTGGGAGCGCGGCTAGGGTTTTAGGTATTCCTTTTCTTTCGATCACTTTGGCGTACATATATACCTCGGCTGTGTAACTATCGAGAGGTTCGGGCTGGGGAAGAGCTGAGTTTGCTCAGCTGAAAGGTTGGCTGGGTTACTCGGCCTGTGGGCCGAGTCTGTGGGCTGCTGGGTTTATTAGTTCGGTTTGGGCCATCACACATATACATTATATAAGTATATATCTTATAGGTATATACTTGTATAATTCCAAGTATATATATATATATATATATATATATATATATATATATATATATATATATATATTATAATTCCCATACATATTTACATATCCTACATAATTATATAATATATATTTATATATAAATACATAAATACTTTTGTACTTATATATACCCACATATACATATGTATAATATATTTTATATATAAAAACACCTATACACACACACACACACACACACACACACACACACACACACACACACACATATATATATATATATATATATATATATATATATATATATATATATATATATATATATATATATATATATATATATATATATATATAACACACAATGCCATATATACATATATATATATATACGTACACATATATAATATATTTATATATACATACAAACATATATATGATATAAAATCCTAGCAATCTAGAAATACATCACAAAAGAATATTTATCCTATTATAAAATAATTAACAATTTAATATCAATAACACATATTATATATGTACATATATATAATCAATGTGTCACAACATATTTACTAGTCCACTAAATAAAATACGAAATATTTACTTGTATAATAGATCACACCTACATGGACGTTTTTGGTCCCGCTATATGTCTACATGGTCTGGATTTGGTTCGGGTCAAGTCAGGACTATCTTGGTACAACCGGATCTTCCGTAAGTCATTAATTTAATTAATAAAAAAATAAACATCTAGAAGGGTTAAGTCGCAACTTGGCCTGGTTTTTCTAGTTAGGACTCACTTATGGCTCGGCCTTCCCTATCAGGACTAGTACACTAGTCAAAGCACGCCACTGCACTATCTGTGCCATGATTCCTAGTCGTCTGGTACTTCAAAATTCAACCATGGCTAAAATTATCTACCGTAATAATTAACTAAATAATTATTTATAAAAAAAAATCTAAAAATTACCATTTAAATCAAATAAATAATAAAATATTTAAAACACATTCGGGAAGGGAGGCTACAAATCTACCCACCTTAAAATAATTTTGTCCTCGAAAATTCTAATCCATAACTATTCCTTAAAATTCAAAATGTACTGCTACCTTAATCTCTTCAAATTTACTTTCTCCAAAAATATTTATGACCTTCTCTAGTCATTTTATAACTCTAAATACTTGAGGACTTCTACCCACCTTTGGTCATACTACTCCTCAAAATATTATAACCTTCTAACTGGTTGCTAACAATCCTTCCAACAGATATCTAGGGCATATGGCATCTATAATCCCTCATATCTATAAATATTCTATAGTCAAGCAATATTATATTATAACTTAAGAATTTTTGATAGATTCTAGACAGCACGATCGTTCGTCACCTCGAAATAAAAAGGGACGAGAATTAATAGTACGGAAGCAAGGGAGTATATTCGAGAGCAAATATGGAGTTTCAAGGACGTAGAGAAATTTCTAGGGAAATTTTTCAAGGCAGTGTGGATTGAGATTTCTAAGGTTTAGTCATAATCGCAGGCTCGTACCAGTACAGTTACGTAACCGGTACGATATGCTCTGACCTGCATGGGCCACCAAAAAAACTTGTCACGACCCGCACCCGCTTTACGGACGCGAGAGCGTGAGCAAGCCAGCTACGCATCAAGCGGACTCCAGCCCGACTCGAATACGTAAACGCTGTCACGGCTAGGGTAAGCTGCCAAATCATGGCAAACAAATCTATATCTTAATCCACAATAAGAATAATAATCAAGAATGAACAAGTATGGGTCGTGGTCTGCAGTCCACTAGCATATATATCCGATAAGACTCCATTAAAGTAATAAGAGTCTAAACTAAATCAGGAAACATGATATCTCATGATAAGGTATGAAAGCACGAGCTGATAATAAATGCAACACGATACCTGAATCCCGCAAGCGTATCATCCCATCCGCCATCCAGTACTAATAGCTAACTCCATGCACTCACTAAACCTGAAGAGATCATCAGGTCCTCAGGGGACATAGCAAGATACATAAAAACATGCCTATCTAGCAGTTTATCATGCAATAAAGAAAATACAGGAAAATAAATGGAAAAGACCAATCAACACGAAACACGACTATACACAACTGGAAGAACCACTACGCCTAAATGAACTGTTGGAGAGGAACAAGAGAACACGATATCACAATGTCAACAGATAACCAATCGAATACTCAAACCCTCGTCCCTAGTGTGGACTCGCGGTTTGGACAACTACTAGCCTTCGCCCCTAGTGTGGACTCGCAGGCTAGCATCACCCTCGTACCTAGTGTGGACACGCAGGTGTGAACCATATACTACTAACCCTTGTCCTTGGTGTGGACTCGCAGGCTAGCATCACCCTTGTCCCTTGTGTGGACTCGTAGGTGTTGACATATAACTACTAACCCTCGTCCCTGGTGTGGACTCGCAGATTATCTTACTAACTCTCGCCCCTGCTGTGGGCTCATAAGTTAGCTTAACTACTAACCCTCGCCCCTAATGTGGACTTGCAGATTAGCTTACTAACTCTCGCCCCTGGTGTGGGCTCGCAAGTTAGCTTAACTACTAACCCTCGCCCCTAATGTGGACTCGCAGGTTAGCTTCAAGAATTCCAAGGTACAGCAGTTCCGATATGACTTATTCATCCTATAACACGATGTGACTTAGTCCAAGTACAAGAGATGACACGACACGACCCAATCACGATACACGAGAAAACCAATCCAATATGAACTACAAAGCTAATTATAAACAAGGCTATATATAAACTAGCAGGCATGATATACAAATCACATATAAATAATCAACTAGTAAAACTGTATAATAATATAAATATGCATGTAAATAAACTGTAGAGGAAGGCAAGGTATCTTGCCTGGTGGTTGCACGCAGATCCAACAAATATATAGTCGACTGGTAAGCCATACAGTCCAAGTCATCACAACTGTCTCCGAAAGCTGAAACAAACATTACCAACGTTCTCAGAATAGTGAAATTAGCTATGATTGCCTGTCCTTAAGTCCAATTCTGGACACAGGGGCAAAACGGTAATTTCGGGCAAAAACGATGTCCGCCGTTGGACCCGCTTTGCACCGAAAATTGTGCCAGAGTCAATAGTCTCTAAAGTCGTCAAACTACATGTCTATGGATCCAGTTTTTCGATACGAACCCAACCGTATGTCCAAAGTTGGATTCCGGCAGGCCGTGCAAAAAATCACCCGTTGAGTCGGACCGTGGGGCCCGTAACACGGCGTTCCGATTCAACTGTCTCAGAATTGGACCAAACTTGGCATACAGGACCGGAAAAATGATACAGTACTTATGGCACAAGTTTTGTCTCGATCTGACGAGCGTGCACAAAGTAATTGAAAAATTTGCAAAGTGTACGATACGGTGAATTTCGACGGATACGCATCAAATTTGTCGCGCACACGCGACCAACTTGAATTCCGTCAAAGCCCACACGACCACAAAATCGTTACGCAGCTTTCGATGCTTTTGGTTCACGATCACGTCGCCCGGATTGGCGGAACGCACGTCGTGTGGATGAATTTCTATATTTTAAAAACAGATTTTTCGTCAACTTCATCCTAATTTTAAACAGCAATTAATCAACAAGAATTAAATATTAAAATAGTGTTTCCATCTTGGTTAGGTTTTCTAGACGTCTGTTCAAACGGTTTTCCAAGACTCGCGATATTCTGGTCGCAAATCGACCGCAAACCTTGGATGTTGGGACAGTTTTTACATCCAGAAAATTGAGATTTTCCTCAATTTTGGGACTCGGTTCTCGTCGTGCACGGCGCGAGTTAAATGAATCTACGTGAAGGGATTCAAAGATGGATAGGTTGCGGATGTACCTGCGAAGACGATGCGCAAAACGGTGCAACGAGACGACGGGATTTGTGCCTCGAATATAGGGATTTGATGCCGCTGTTGCTGTCCTTACTGCTAAAGCCGTTGCAGCTTGCTGTTGCTGCCGCCCTCCGACCAACGGTCGGCCGCCACGGCGGAGGCGCGGAGGCCGTACGCGCGCGCGCAAGTCTCATCATGGTGGGGGCGTTGGGAGCGCGGCTAGGGTTGTAGGTATTCCCTTTCTTTCGATCACTTTGGCGTACATATATACCTCGGCTGTGCAACTATCGAGAGGCTCGGGCTGGGGAAGAGCTGAGTTTGCTCAGCTGAAAGGTTGGCTGGGTTACTCGGCCTGTGGGCCGAGTCTGTGGGCTGCTGGGTTTATTAGTTCGGTTTGGGCCATCACAAATATACATTATATAAGTATATATCTTATAGGTATATACTTGTATAATTCCAAGTATATATATATATATATATATATATATATATATATATATATATATATATATATATATATATATATATATATATATATATATATATATATATTATATATAATTCCCATACATATTTACATATCCTACATAATTATATAATATATATTATATATAAATACATAAATACTTTTGTACTTATATATACCCACATATACATATGTATAATATATTTTATATATAAAAACACCTATACACATATTATATATATATATATATATATATATATATATATATATATATATATATATATATATATATATTTATATATGTATATATAAATATATTATATATGTGTACTATATATATGTATATATGGCATTGTGTGTACATATATGTAAATATATATATATATATATATATATATATATATATATATATATATATATATATATATATATATATATATATTTACATATATGTACACACAATGCCATATATACATATATATAGTACACATATATAATATATTTATATATACATACAAACATATATATGATATAAAATCCTAGCAATCTAGAAATACATCACAAATGACTATTTATCCTATTATAAAATAATTAACAATTTAATATCAATAACACATATTATATATGTACGTATATATAATCAATGTGTCACAACATATTTACTAGTCCACTATATAAAATACGAAATATTTACTTGTATAATAGATGCACACCTACCTGGACGTTTTTGGTCCCGCTATATGTCTACATGGTCTGGGTTTGGTTCGGGTCAAGTCAGGACTATCTTGGTACAACCGGATCTTCCGTAAGTCATTAATTTAATTAATAAAAATTAAACATCTAGAAGGGTTAAGTCGCAACTTGGCCTGGTTTTCCTAGTTATGACTCACTTATGGCTCAGCCTTCCCTATCAGGACTAGTACACTAGTCAAAGCACGCCACTGCACTATCTGTGCCATGATTCCTAGTCGTCTGGTACTTCAAAATTCAACCATGGCTAAAATCATCTACCGTAATAATTAACTAAATAATTATTTATAAAAAATCTAAAAATTACCATTTAAATCAAATAAATAATAAAATATTTAAAAAAATCGGGAAGGGAGGCTACACAAGGTATCTTGCCTGGCAGGGCGGGAATAACAACCAAACGATCAAGTATGTCAGCAATAAAATCTCAAAATCCACGAATGGCTCCGAATGCTGAAACAAACATCAAGAACGTTCCCGGTGTAAAAGATATATCTAGGAATTGCCTGTCCAAAAGTCCAATTCTTGAACAGGGACAAAATCATAATTCTGGGTCAAAATATTGTCCGTCGTTGGACCCATTTTGCATCGAAATGCGTGCTAACGTCTATGGTCTCTAAAGTCATCAAACTATATGTCTGCGGGTCCGATTTGAGGAGACAAACCCAATCGTATATCAAAAGTTGGATTTCGGTGGGCCGTGTACAATTTTGCCTGTTGGATCGGGTCGCGGGCCTGCCAAATAGGCGTTCCGGTCGACCTTCTCAGAATCGGACCAAACTTGGCATACATGACCAAAAAAATGATACGATCCTGATGGCACATGTTTTTTTTGTCGATTTGCAACGAAATCGAGTTCCGTCAGTTCCCACACGTCGACAACATCCATACGCGCCTTTCGATGCATATAGTGTGCGACCACATCGCCCGATTTGTTGGGATGCATGCCGTATCTGTAAAAGATTTCTAAATTTACAGTTATTAAAAACAATTTTTCTTGATTTTTGACACCCAATAACTTTGCACCTATAAAACAAAATTAGGATATATAAAAAGGATTTTAATTGTGTATAGGTTGTCTCAAACTATTTTAAACTAGTTGTCTAAGAGTCCTATTGGGTTGTTCGAATTATGTCTTCAAAAACATGATTAATAATAATCTTAAACAATCTCAAAACAAAACAATATCTCAACTTATTACAATTCAAGTTCTAAAACATAAAAACTAAACCAAGTCTACTAGCTAGTCTCCCGATCACTCCTGAGTGTCGGGGCCAAAGTGTAAATCCCCCTTTTTTTTAATTATTATTTTTATTATTTATTAGACTTAAAAATGAATTTATACAATTTATGGTTTTTTTAATTATTAATGTGTTACAAAAATGGTACAAAATTTTGGACCAGGATAAGGGTGTGCGGTATAAATTCACCCATTGGGACGATTTTATTAATTTATTATTATTAAAGTTATTTTGTGGAGATTTATTAAACATGTTTATTCTAGTAAGATATTATTATTATTTTGATTTGATTTATTGTGAATTGAAACTATATATATATATATAGATACGATTAAATATATTAAATATTTGGATAGATAACAATTAAATTGGTATTTAGATTTTTAAATAGATTTATGGTGGAATTGTATGGGTATATGCTCACGAAACCACCATTTGGTTTTTTATTATTATTTTAATATTATCAAAGTATTTTATGAGAAATTAAATCAATAATTATTTATATTATTATTAGCTGTCAATTTTTATTGTCAACTGGATATATATATTTAATGTATTATATATATGTAGATAAGATGTAAATTTTATTTAAATTTTATAGAGATATATATTGTATATATTTAGATATATTCATATACCTATAGATATAAATATATATAAGACTAAGAAAGAAAGAAAAGAAAAGAAAAAATAAAATTAAAATGGGTGGTCGGCCCCACCCGACCACCCACACCATGCGCCCACAACATAGGCAAGTAGCAGCAGCTACTTTTGTGCGCCACTTTTGTGCAAAGCAAACCCAGCAGCATGCTTTTGCCAAGAATAGTAGGCCGACTCTTTATATATATATATATATATATATATATATATATATATATATATATATATATATGTGTGTGTGTGTGTGTGTGTGTGTGTGTGTGTGTGTTAACTCAAAAAGAAAACCTAAAATCCGATCTCTACCACCACTTTCCTTCTCCTCTCTCCTCCACCCTCGGCCAACTCCTCCCCTCTGCAAGCACAGCAACATCCCACGACAGCGGCGATGGAAACGACGACGACGACAACAACAACAACAACAACAGATTCCCACTTTAAGGTATCCCACTTCCCCGATCAATTTCTCTGTCAATTCTACTCCGATTTTCGATCCGTAAATTCATGTAGAAAGCCCACATGACCCTCTTTGAGTTCCCCCAGGTGGATTTCGATATGGCCATCCAAGTTGCTCGAAAAATCGAGGCGAAGTTGGAGAAAAACCACTTTTTTGGAATATTAAAAACTGTTTGAAACACCAACTTGTTGGCCACTTTTCTTTCTGTACAATAGGATTTTGTAAAAACTAATTGAAGGCAGTGAATAACAACATAACCGAGATTGTAACGAACCTTCTGGATTCACTTTTCATCTAGTATAGAAAGTTACACGTTGTTAAAGTTTTCCGAAAAATTGTAAATTCTATTTTCAAAAAGTAGAAAAACACCCGATACGGCGTGCGCTCCGACAAACCGGGCGACATGGTCGTGCACTATACGCATGAAAAGGCGCGTATGGATGTTGTCGACGTGTGGGAACTGACGGAACCCGATTTTGTTGCATATGCGCGACGAAATCAGTACGTATCCGTCGTGATATCCCGTATCGACCCTTTGCAAATTAAGTCACAACTTTGTGCACACTCATCATATCGCGATGAAACTTGCGTCATTGGACTCGAAATATTTTTCTGGTCCTGTGAGCCAAGTTTGGTCCGATTTTGAGACTGTTGATCGGGACGCTATTTTGGCGGGCCCACAATCCCACTCAACGGACGATTTTGTGCACAGCCCACCGGAATCCAAAATTGGACATACCGTTGGGTTCGTCTCATCAAAACAAATCTGTAGACATGTAGTTTGACGACTTTGAAGATCGTAGATATTGGCACGCATTTCGGTGCAAAGCGGGTCCAACGGCGGACATCGTTTTGACCCGAAATTATGAAATTGCTTCTGTTCCAGAATTTGACTTTTGGACAGGCGTTTCCTAGGCATATCTATTATTTCAAACTCGTTCGTGATGATTGTTTCAGCATCCAGAGCTTCTTGTAGATTTTGACTTTCGTGTTGACGATTCTGATTGTTGGATTCTGCTGCTTCTCGCACCATCCGCAGGCAAGATACCTTGCCTTATTTACTGTTCATAATTAGATGCACCTTTATTTATTTATTTACTGCATATTTTATTATTTGTTCTCAGTTGGATCGAGTACTTGCTATTTGTTCACTTTATTTTGTTTCGGTTATTTTTCCTTCTTGTCTTTTGTATGCATATGGACCTAGTCTTAGTGAACTACCTTATGTTAGGGACCTTGGAAGGGAGAAGACAGTTAAATGTATGGGCTACCCAAATCCAAAAGCTGTAGTAACTGCGTACTACGGTAGTCGAGTCGCGAGGGTCACTAGCCTCGAGCTATGTGGACTGATGGGTCACGTGGGCCGCTAGCCTCGAATTATGCCGGCTGATAGTATTGGTACTTGACGTGTGCGTGTTGTGATTTGTTACCTGGTCATGGAGGAGTCAGCCTTCACCTGCCCATACATCGAGATGTCTTCTAAATTGCCTACTAGAAAGGTTAGGAGACCTTAGCAAATTTCATGGTCCAGTCATGGCATGGAAAAATATCACATCGCGGGATAGTAAGTTACCCCTTGTCCTTGTTTGGTTGTAGGGGTAGCCTACTGTTTCGATGATGGGATATTGAGCCGTGTTATGGTTTGGACACTTTTACTTTATCTTTATTTTATGGTGCATTTATATTCAGTTCATATGGCATGTTCTTCCTATATCTTGTTACGTTCCTCTGAGGACATGGTTATCTCTCCAGGTGTGTGTGCTTCTGTGATATTGCAGGTGTTCTAGTCGAGGCCGTGATCTTCTCCATCCTTTCGAAGATGATTGCACTTGACTAGTCTTGTTATTTCATCTATTCCTTCTTGTACCCTTTTATTTGAGATAGTTGGTAGTGGACTTTGTCTCCGCCCAACGTATTGTACAAAGACTTATTACAGTTGATTATGTGATATCTTTTATTCTTTATTTGTGGATGAGATTAGATTATGTAGCTCCCCTTCCCATTTTTTTTAAAAATATTTTATTATTATTTATTTTATTTAAATGGAGATTTTAGAAATTTTAGAAATGATTATTTAGTTAATTATTACGATAGATGATTTTATTCATGGTTAGAAATTGGAGTACGAGACGACTGGAAAGCATGACACAGATAGTACAGTGGCGTGCTTTAACTAGTGCATTAGCCCTGATAGGGAAGGCCGAGCCATAGTGACGTCCTAAATAGGAAAACCAAGCCAAGTTGCGACTTAACCGTACCGAAGCTTTATTTATTATTTAATTATATTATTGAGTTTTCAAGAACCCGGTTGTACCGAACCTATCCAGAATAAGCCCAAATCAAATTCCAGCCCATGTAGGCATGTAGTGGGACCAAATACGACCTTGTAGACATGTTTGGATAATGCAATTATCTTGTATATATGTAGGAATTGGCGATTTGTATTTATTAAATCATTTATTATAATGATATACATATATATATATATATATATATATATATATATATATATATATATATATATATATATATATATATTATATATATATTATATATATATATATATATATGTATGTATATGTATTTCTATAAATGAGATACTATATTATGAATATATATTACTAGGAAATATTTTGGTTGTTGTGAATATTCATTATTGTAATGGTAGGTATGCATGGAAGTTATGTATATAAATATATTATAAATATGTGTACATGTATGTATATAGAAATATATAAATGTATGAATATATGTATATGTATTAATTGCTGAAAAGAATAAGTTTTATTTGTAAATATAGATAAATAGAATAAAATATGTAACTACATATATATGTGGGCATACGTATAAATAAATATGTATATGATAATGTGTGTAAATATATATATGTATATATGTACATAAGTATTATGTATATATACATATATAAATATAATTGTATATAGATTAAAAGAAATATAGACTAAAAGAATTATAGAGAAAAAGAAATAGAGGAAAAGAAAAAGAAAAGATGATAAAAAAATAAAATAAGCTGAGCCCACCCCAACTTCCCAAAGCTCAGCCCAAGCAGTAAACCCCCATGCTTGAGATCACAGCCCCAACCCGAGCTTGACCCAGCGCTGAGAAGGCCCGACCCACTGTAGAGAAACCACTCATACCTATATACATTCGTATATATGTATAGAGAGATCCCGAGAGGAAGGAAGAACGATCAAGAAAACGCTAAACCCTAACCGTGGATGACACGGCGCCGACCCCAGCCACTAGGCGAAGCCCTCCCCACGCACGCCACCGCCGGGCGCCGCCGCAAACGCCGCCGGCCGGGCGCGAGAGCCAGCCCGCACGCGCACAGGCGCAGAACAGCGCAGTGCAGCGACTCCACTTCGCGGTATGTTTTCTCTATCAACGATTGATCATTTTCGATTCCGTAAATTGCGTTAGAGAGCCTAGTTGACCCCCTTCAATCCTGTTCATATAGAATTAATTCTACTGAATTATATTGTTACTTCCACATTTCTAGTTTGAGGGTATTATTGTCATTTTTGGGATTATTTGAATTTATTAGAATTTATTTGAATTTTATATATTTTATTTAGGAATTTTTAATAATTATTTAAATGGTGTGATTAAATCCTAGTTAATTGTTTGCCATGTGGTTTTGGTTAGCCTAACCTAGATTGGACCTAACCTAGATTAGTAATAACTAATTTTAGTTAGCCACTTTGAGAATTAGATGGTTTGGTTAATGGTTTAGGTCAAGTTTAGTTAAGTTAAGTGAGTTGCTTAAGACTAGGAAATAGCCCTTTGTTCTAGACCACACAATACCCTTGATTCATTTCTAGCCCTAGGATGCAACCTAGAAACCCTAACCTAACCTAGTGGCCGTCCAAGGCTTGTCCCCCTTCCCTATATAATATCATTTTGGGGATTTGAGCCTCCTTCCAATAGTTTATCATTCTTTTCTCAAGACAAGGTGAGCCTACACTTCTTTTCTCCATAGATCATTCAATATAGGTCTATTTTCATTGGGATTTCCTCCATAGCACTCTAAATACTGTTCCTCTACTGTTTGTGGAGTCACATCACAGGTTTGGGACAATTTGAAGGAGTTTTGAAGCTTAGAGAACCATTCTCTATTGGGGTTTTTTGAGGATTTTGCAACCATAGGTAACTTCCATAATACTCCATGAAATTCTATTTTTATTCCACATCTAGGGAGCCCTAGGCCTAACCTAGCTGTAGGAATAGGTAACCCTAGGTTTTGAGCACTGTACGTGTCCGTATCGGACACGTATCAGTCACTGTTCATAAGTGTTTGTCGAAATACCTCAAAGGACATTTCGATTCTTTTGTGCAAACTATTTGAATAGGATTTAGGGTTTTGATCTTGTTTATGGGTTTTCAGTATCTGTGTGAGGTTTTTGTGTCGTGTTAGGTCTCGGGGGACACGCGGACACGCGGTGCCCACACGCGTACGCGTACAGGATTGATCCCCTGCTGTTCGGGGGCTACAACTCACAGGACACGTCACGTCAACATGCGATACTTGACACATAGGTCATACTCATGACTGACACAACATGTGTCGAGTCTCAGACCCTCACGTGTCGTGTCGGATACGCACGAACGCGTGCATCAAATTTATACTGAACTGGGTTCAGTCGTTTTCGAGCACTGATACGCGTGTCGTATCGTACGCACGCATATCGTAGACACATGTCAGGGTGTCCTAGCCCTAGACCTAGACCTAGTCGACACTGGGACACGACCACGAGGTCTGTGTCGTGTCGTGTCGTGTGTACGAACCCTGTGAACACGTGCACGAGAAATTTTACAGCTTTTGCACTGTTTGTGTTTTAATTTGTTTTGACACGTTTGTGTCCTCGTGCTTGGACACAAACATATTGAGGGACACGTGCACTATATATACTTGTATTACCAACCTCTAAATTTGTGTTTTAGTTTAAATTAAATGCTCATTTCTCAGTTTGCCCAATTTCCTGATACTTTAAATATCAGTCTCCTTATTCCAGTGTTTCCAGGTTTTTAAATATGAACTTGACATCATTTTTTTAACCCAATTACACTGTTAATTAGTTTGGTTTTAGACCTTAATGATGTGCACCTATATGTGTTCTATGTGTGTGTGTCGAAATTGGGGCTGTTTTGGAGTTTGTTAGATTCAAAATCTGGGAATTGGTATTATGGCTGAAAACTGAGATTTCTATAAAGTGTATTGATATTTTCCAGTGTATATAACTGAGTTTTGTGTTCCCTTCAAAACCTGAGATTGGAATTAGACTGAAAACTGGGTTTTAATGAACTGTATTGAGTGATTCAATGTGTAAAACTGAGAGTTGGGTGGCTGTTTGAAAAACTGGAAAATAGGGACTGTCCTAACTGAACTGTGAACTGATTTTTCCCCTCTTCCTATTCCTGTTCAGTCCAGTACTCATCTTTCACTTACACATACACACACCCTCACAGTTCACTCACCTGTGCTCTTCACATACACATCCACACACACATTTGCAAACTCCTTAACACACAAACTAGTATTAACTATCACTTTTTATCATTTCATACACCCACACCATTACACACACACACACACAAGCATGTACATACACATCACCCTCCCTCACATACACACACATTGCCTCTCTTTACACACACACACACATGGTTCCTTGACACACACATACACACTCATGTCTTCTCTCTCTCTATATATATATATATCCTTTTTTTCCTATGTAAATATATGCTAATAGGTAATATATACATATAATGTAATGTGTACATATATATATAATATAGTTGTGTAATATTTGGGTATCTAGTCTAGATACCTACTATGAATGTATAGGGTATACAAGTATATATATATATATATCTCATATATATACACTTATGTATTTACTATATATATGTAATATATATATACATGTGTTATGTATAGGCCTAGGTAATGTGTGAGATAGCTTGGTCTAGGCTTGTATAGCTTGGTGAGCCTAGATTGGGCTTGTACAACTTTATTAGACCTAGAATAGACTTGCTAGACTAGTGTAGACTAGTTGACCTAGTTTAGACTTGTTAGACCTAGTTTGACCATAGTTGACCTAGTTTGACTTCTAGGGTTGACCAGAGTTGACCAAGAGTTGACTTTGGCCTAGTTTGACCTAGATTCATGTAGAATGCATTGTAGTGTTTTATTTTACCATTCTTGACTTGTTGTGACTTGTGCTGTTCTGATTAGGAGCCAGACACCACTCCTCGGACAGTACTTTCATATTGGACACTCAGATACCAGGCGAGTACATTCTCTGATCATTTCATATCCTGCTTAGAATTATTTTGTGCATTAAATTACTTTACTTGTTACTGTCACGTTGGTCACACGGATTGGTACTATATGGATCCCTTCTTGAGATGTTATCCTTAGGGAGCATCGGGTACTACATGTTCTGTGCGTTTTACTTACATGGTGTATCACTATGCTTCATTGGTTCTTTGATCACTTGTGACATATACTCTTATGATCACAGAGTCTCCTAGAATCTCTTATCCCATTTACTGGGCATCCTAGAATCTCCTAGAATCCCCATTTATGGGACATCCATGTATCACACCCTTCGGGGCCTTTGCATGGAATCGTAACATAACCTGTTAGGCTTATCTTATTTTATGTTTCATGAGACTGTTTAGCTAGACTTTACTTCTGTTCAGAGATTTTGAGTTGTTATATTCTTTCATATACTGTAGCTGAGTTTGTACTCTGGATATTGCTGGGATGTATCTTAGACTACTTTATAATCTGTTTTCCTTGAGTACCATATCATATCGTGCTTTCTTCTTCCTTAGTTGTGATTGAGTTATTTACTGCTATGTCACCCCCATTCGGGGAGTATAAACTATTTAGTTGTATTGTTAGATGTATGTGACCTAGGACAGCGTTCTACCGCCGACACTGCGGCGTATCTTGACATACCCACGTCTCATGTCCTTACTCTAGGGTGCGGGTCGTGACACGTTTTTAGTGGTGGCCCATGCAGGTCTAGACTAGAAGTGTAGTGGTATTCAAACTAGAGTATCACTACTAGCCTGCAGTAGGATATAGGACATTAATTTTAAGGTACTACTCAACGACTTAGGAAAATTCTTTTATTTCTATCTAATCCTTATTTTCAGCTGATCCTTGAATGATAATGTGTCCGCCTTGTTATATCGCTTCTTTCTCAGAAATTGATACTCTTGTTTGTCTATTTTCAGGATGGTAGAGACTCGATCGCAGCGTACCATTCATGGGATGCTATAGAGGGGACTGCTACCTCTCAGCCAGTACAGTAGGGCCAGGGACTGCAACTCCTGCCACCTCTGCTCGTATTGAGACCTCGCCAGCAGCAGGGTATACTTCCACCGCTCGAGGCAGGACCCAGTCACCCAGAGGATCCTTTTCCCAGCAGCCGGCGCCTACAGGATACGTGGATGCAGCGTAGATGTACGCGTACTTCCAGCAGTTCATGGACCGGCAGCAGGCTCGACAGGAAGGGGCATAGAGTGGCACTTACGACGGTTGCAGCTCGACCAGTGGTCCATCAGCCGAGGACACCGGGGATAGAGCAGTTTCAGAAGATGAGCCCAGAGACTTTCTGGGGACAGAGGGGATCCTATATGCGATGAGTGGAGCGAGCATATAGAGGAGATCTTCGCCTGGCCTGGATACCAGCTGTCACGACCCGCATCCTAGCGTTAGGGCACGAGACGTGGGTACGTCCAGCCTACGCCGCAGTGTCGACGTTTTTAGTGTAGTAGAACGCTGTTCTAGGTCTAGTCACATCTAAAACAATATGCTATACTCTCCAGACGGAGGACAAACACATAAGGATACTATCTCAATCACAACTCTAAAGATAGATAACAGCACGATGAAATAGATAAGGTAATCCACAAGAGGAGAACCAGGAGGTGATAGTAAAACAGTTCTATTAACAACACAAGATTTCAAATACAACTCTAAGACAAAACAATAAAGAAAATGAACAAACTCTAGATAAATACTCCAAGCTCTACCAGTGTCCTCTAGGCTAACTGTGAACTCAAGTACCTGTAAAATTTTATCAACGGGTCCAATCAGGACAGAAACGAGCATATGTCTCTCACATAAGTCATAACATGAAGGAAATATGAAACGAGCTATAGAATAATATACATGAGCTGCTGTAAAGAAATGTACATAAAGAAAAGAGAGAACTGTAATGAAATATCTACTATAAATAGAGAACTATCAGTGACTAGTGATTTAGAGCACAAGATGGTTATGTAAACAGCTTGGGTTTGCACATGAATAAACTATGGGGTTGCACATGGATACTGTTTGGTGATTGATCACACAACCACTTCTACTCCCCTGTACCCCAATCAATACACAAGGATCTAGTCAAGTTATGTTATTGTACATGATTCCACATGAAGCTCACTAGCTGAGTGCACATGGATAATAAACATGAGGGCCTCAGTGAATACGAGAGTACATGATCACATGAGTGTACATGATAAATGAAAGCATTGAGTACATGATGTAAGTGAAACGCACATGACATGAGTACCCGATGCTCCCAAGGGGGATAACATCGCATGTAGAGATCCATATAGTATTAATTCGTGCTAATATCGTGTCAGCAACAAGTAAACTAGTCTATAACAAGTAAATACAGTCCAAACAAGTATGAAATGGTCAGAGAATTACTCGCCTGGTAATCCAAGCTGCTGATAAATGTAGATGTCCAACTGGAGTCACAGTGTCCTATTTAGAGCAATCACAAGTCACGAAAGAGTCTAACATGAAATAAGAGTAATCTACAGTGCATTCTAGATAGTTCTAGGTCCTTCTAGGTCAAAGTCTAATCAACAAGTCCACTAGGTCAACTAAAGTCAAATTAGAGTCAAACTAAAGTCAACTAGTCAAGTTCTAGTTCAATCCGGGTCAAACTAAGCCAATGGTTGACCTATAGTTGACTTTTGGTTAATATAGTCTACCTGGTCAAAGGGGATCAACTCTAGTCTCTAAAGTATTAAACTATGAGGTTGTACTAATTCCGAATTACGGACAAGTAAAATAAAAATAAAATAAGAATAAATAACTAATGGTGACACATAGAGAACCATCCACAAGCTTTGTCGGATGATTAAACACAAATATCACCAACATGTCCAGAAGTATCAAATCAACTAGGATAAGCTATTATAAGTCCAATTTGGACACAGGGCAAAAAGGTAATTTCGGACGAAAACGATATCCGCCGTTGGACCGCTTTGCACCGAAAAGCGTGCCAGAGTCAACGGTTTCTAAAGTCGTCA
>JANAVB010003381.1:0-33858 GCA_029216955.1 Iris pallida
GGGGGGGGGGGGGGGGGGGGGGGGGGGGGGGGGGGGGAGAGGGTTGTGGAAGTCAATTTCCGTATGTAACATCAAAACTTCGGACTATTTGATCGAAAAAGACTGCATGTTAAGTTTCTAATTTCTCGTCCAACCATGCGTCGGTTAACAGTATTGATTGATTCTATTTCATATTCTTTCTCCAGAGGCCTCATGTTATTGATCAATATTATTAGGATGTCCTTTCATAAAACTATGGAATAATTAGCAAATATCCTCATTCTAAATGTTGAAAACTAGCATATATCCTCCACTAGTTTTTTTAGCAAATACCTCCATTATTTTTGGTATGAAAAAATAAAAAATTTAAGATATACCCCCACTTTCTAAAAAAATTCTTCCTGTTTTACATAGGAGTGCGGGTATTTGCTAGATAAAAAAAATAGTGGGAGTATATGCTAGTTTCAATATTTGTAATGGAGATATTTACTAAATTATCCCTAAAACTGTTAGTCCCTTGGCGATGGAAAAACACAATTTCAGAAACTATTGTAAAGACAATGTTTCCAGCAACAACACCCTAAAGAAGGTGATGTTGTGTTAGGAGAATCTAAAAAGATTATTTCGTAATATTTCTCGAAGGCAACAGAACCGTATAACTTCTAAAGAGAAGCGACGGTATTCTCGAAGGCAACAGAGGAAGAAGAAAGCCTGCTGGGGTGAAAGATCACCGGCGCTCAAAGCTATATCCGCCTTACGGACAAGCCTCCAGGAACCAGCAAGTTCGAAGAGAACTTTAGAACGCTGGCCAAAATTGTCGACGACTCCTCGGAATAGCAGCAGCACTTCTCTCTCTCTCTGGAAATTCTCTGATTATTTTCTGTAACCCTGGAGAGAGGAGATGCTGCTAATATTATAGGCACGAGGTGGGCTTTTCAAATTCTGAACGCACGCCCTGGATTAATGCCAGATCCGGATTTTCTGGATCTGAGCCATTTTCGGATCTGAGCCCACAAGACCCTTACATAATTTGAACGGCCCATTCGACCCGCTCGACCCGCTCGACCCGTACGACCCGTAGCTGTCGTGCTAAGTGCAAAGTGCCATCAAAAAGCCACAATAAGCCTCAAAAGCCCATTAGCCCAAGCCCAAGCCCAAGCCCGAGTCCGAGCCCGAGCCCGAGCCCGAGTCCGAGTCGCTAAGCCCCTTCGGGGCTTAGCTCCAATAGATTTAAATCTATTTTCATTTGGCCAAAAGTTGGTTTCTTATTCTCACCTCTATGTAAAATCCTCCCACATGGCACCCTCCATTGGGCCTCAACCCATGTGCATCTCTCTATTCCTTCATAAGTAATATATAGAGATACATATTGGTGTGATTTTCCGATGTGGGACTATCTTTTAACAATAGAGTGTTGTGAACACACAACTCATAGAATAAAACACCAACAATCCCCCACATATCTCTATATATATGAGTTAAGCGTTCCACATAATAACTGTCCATTATGCATTAGGATAGCGCTGACGACTTGAATCTTCCCGCATGGGTTGAACAACAGTATGATACAAGAATGGACTACGTCTTGAATTCTGTACCACAGCTGTAATTTTTTCCACTCACATAATGTAGTTATCTGTGCTTCTGGCTGCACATTAAAGACCTTGTGCCAGCCTGGATTTCAATGTATGTATTTTGGACGTCTACAAATTTACCCTCAAGAGACGGCCTATTTCTCTTTCCATACATTATAGGTGAGTTCTTTATAAAGAGTCATGGCATGAAGCATTGCGCTCCTTTGCGGTGCTACGCCGCTATGACATGGCTCAACGCCGAGGCTTTATCCCACCTGGGTACCTCATCGTAGTGTCATACTACTGTAGCATGAGGTCACAATCCTCTTTGTAGTGCCAAACTACTCAGCATGAAGCCTTGCGCTTCCGTGCGGTGTTACGCCGCTATGACATGGCTTGCAAAGCCGAGGATTTATCCTTCCTGGTACCTCTTCGTGGTGTCATGCCATGAGGATACTGTCCTCTTTGTAGTACTGTCTACACCTCTTTATGATTATGCAACATTAGGCTACCTGCCTATATGCGGTGCTACGCCGCCTGTGACTTGGCTAACAAAGCCGAGGCATTACCCTACCTGGGAACCTCATGGTGGAGTCACCCCACTGTAGCATGGAGTTGTAACACTCCTTTGTGGTTGTTGCGCCATCATGCTTCCTGTAAAGCATAACAGACCTTCACTCAGTCTGAGAACTCATTAAGGCATTATGCCATCCTTCCCACAGGATCAATTTTCCGTAGAAAATTCATAGTAGACAACAGTGGTTCTGGGTCCGAAACCCTTACATGTTTCGCAGAACAAGTACCCACTGTTAACTAATATTTTTCCAGTCAATAGTCCTCCCTTGAATCAAAAAATTAGATATCTGGTAGATTTCTCTTTGAACCAATAACATAAAATTTATTGATAGGATTATAATGACACAATATTAGAATGCCTTCAAACCCATCCTTGCTGTGTCCTCGACCAGCTGTCGTTTGAGGCCTTTCGTGAACGGATCCGCCAGGTTCTCCTGACTCCGAACATCGATCACTGCAATGACGCCTCGTTTGATGAGATCGTTCACTGCTCTGTGCTTTAACCGCACAGTCCTCTTCTTTTCCGTTAAAGAGTTCATTTGATGCTACTGCTGCTGCCGCCTGGTTGTCACAGTATATCGAGATTGCCGGTATCTGAGCTCCAACCACTGGAAGATCATACATGAGCTCCCGAAGCCACTCTGCTTCATCTGCAGCAGCATCTAATGCAAAGAATTCAGATTCCATGGAGGAGCGAGATAACATTGTCTGCTTCTTCGATTTCTACGATATAGCAGCTCCGCCCAAAGCGAATATGAATCCACCTGTCGAATACTCGCTCTCCACCTCTGAACACCAGCTAGCATCACTGAAGCCTTCCACTACTGACGAATCTCCGCTGTAGTATAGTGCAAATGTCTGAGTCTTTTTTTATCTCATAACACGCTTCACAGCGTTCCAGTGCTCAACGCCTGGGTTGCTAGTGAACCGACTCAGCATTCCCACCGCAAAAGCTATGTCAGGCCTTGTGGCAGTAGTAGCGTACATCAAGCTTCCGATGACGCTAGCGTACTCTAACTGCCTGACGCTTTCCTTCGAATTTGGCTCCAGCTTCTGATCACTCCGGTACGGTGTATCAATTATAGGAAGATCTTGATACCCGTAGCGAGTGAGCATCTTCTCAATATAATGAGATTGTGACAGCGCTATTCCAGTACCTGTCCGGATGATCTTGAGCCCCAAGATTACGTCGGCATCTCCCAAGTCCTTCATACTGAACTTGGTCGAGAGGAATTTCTTTGTCTCTGTGACGCAGTCTAAATCCGTACCTAGGATTAGCATGTCGTCCACATAATGACAAACGATTACTCCTCTTCCGTCAGCAAACTTCGTATAGACACACTTGTCTGTTTCACTGACCCTGTAGCCATTTGACCTTATCACTTTGTCAAACTTCTCATGCCACATTTTGGGAGCTTGTTTCAAACCATACAGAGACTTCATCAACTTGCAGACTTTGTCTTCCAGACCTCTGACGACAAAACCTTCTGGTTGTTGCATGTAGATCTCTTCGGTCAGCTCGCCATTAAGGAATGCCGTTTTCACATCCATCTGATGTATCACCAGCTTGTGTATTGCTGCTAGAGCAATTAACAATCTGATGGTTGTCATCCGAGCTACTGGAGCATAAGTGTCAAAGTAGTCGATCCCCTGCTTCTGAGCAAACCCCTTGGCCACTAGCCTGGCCTTGAACTTGTCAATGGTTCCATCTGCTTTCATCTTCTTCTTGAAGATCCATTTGCATCCGATTGGTCTTGCTCCTTCTGGCAGGTCAACTAACACCCATGTGTTGTTGGAGGTGATTGAGTCAATCTCGTTGTCTATCGCCTCCTTCCAGAATACAGCATCTCTGGTCTTCATCGCCTCATCATGCGGATCTGCTTCCACATGATAGGTGACGAAGTCATCTCCGAAGTCTTTCGGCCTCCTTACTCGCTTAGTTGACGGCTCAGCGAGTTCTGGTTCAACTGGTGTCTCTTCGACAATAGCTTCTTCTTGGACTACTGGTTCGATAAGAACTTCTGTCTGCTTTGCACTCTCATCATTCTCCGGAAGATCCGCGAGAATAATATTTTTGTGCCTTGCAAACTTGTCTTCAAAATATTCAGTATCGCGAGATTCAATGATATGATTTGATTCTATATCAAGGAATCTCCGAGCGTCACTCTTCTCGGCATAACCCAAGAAGATAGCCTTAGTAGTCCTAGTCCCCAGCTTCTGAATCTTCAGATCTGGGAGCTTCACATAAGCCAGACACCCCCACACTCGAATGACATTCAAGTTAGGTCTGACTTTGAACCAGAGTTCATGAGGGGTTATATCCGAAGTTGCATACGGTACTCTATTGAGAATGAAAGTAGCCGTTAATGCAGCTTCTCCCCAGAAGCTCTTTGGAAGACCTGCAGTCAACAGCATAGAGTTCATCATCTCTGTCAACGTTCTGTTCTTCCTTTCTGCTACTCCGTTGGATTGAGGAGAGTACGGAGCCGTCGTCTCATTTATGATTCCATGTTCTTTACAGAATGATGAGAAATCATGAGACCGATACTCCCCGCCTCGATCGCTCCTTAGCCTTTTGAGTTGTTGTCCAGTTTGCCGTTCAGCCTCGGCCCTGAACTCCTTGAACTTCTCGAATGCTTCATCTTTAGACTTGAGCAAGTAGACAAAAGCATACTTTGAGAAGTCGTCGATGAAAGTAATAAAATACTTTATCCCGGCTTTTGTAGAGAATTGCTTGAAATCACAGATATCTGAGTGAACCAACTCCAGAAGATCTGTGCTTCGATGGACCCTGTGAAAGGGTTTCCTTGTGATCTTCGTCTGAGCACACACTTCACATTTCTCTACCTTACCCCCACACTTGGAGATAAGTCCTAGGCTAGACATTTTGTTAATTCTTTTACAATGAACATGTCCTAGCCTATTATGCCACAACTCAAAAGAATAGTTCAAAGTAGAAATAGCATTAATATCATTTTTCTGGGTTACAACAAGCTGAATTTTGTACATTCCTTCAGTCTGGAAAGCTTTTCTGAAGAATGTACCCTTCTTGGACATCACCATCTGGCCAGCATTGATGTCCATCCTCAAGCCTGCGTTACAAAGCAGGCTCCCAGAGATCAGGTTCTTAGCAATTGCAGGAACATGCTTCACTCCTTGAAGCGTCAGAGTGTTCCCCGATGTGAGTTTCAGCTCCACCGTCCCGATCCCCAGTACTTCAGCTTGTGCCTGGTTTGCCATTAAGACTTTCTCGGAAGTTGGCTCATATGACTCGAACCATTCCTTGTCTGAGCAGACATGACATGTCGCACCAGTGTCTATCCACCAGTCCGAGTCAACTCCCGCATTTGCAACCTGTGCTATCATTGCAACCAGATTAGTAACCAAAGAAACCTTACTAGGCTCACCTTTTTCTGGTTCCTTGCAGTCACTTTGTAGTGGCCCTTCTTGCCACATTTGAAACAAGTCACATGGGACTTGGATTTCTGATTCTTGAATGAAGGACTCTTCACTTTCAGATTAGTGAAGTCCTTCTTCTTCTTATGAGGAGAAGCCACCTGCTTCCCCTTGTACTCTCTGGTTTGGACCAGATTTGCTTTCGCCAGTTGTTTGGACAGAGAATCCATCTTCTGTTGAGAGCGCATCTCGTCCTCAACATGGATCTCTTGCAGGAGATCTTCCATACATATATCCAGCTTCTTGCGGTGCATCCTTGCATAGAAGTTGCTCCACCCCGCAGGAAGTTTAGAGACGATTCCTCCAACGACAAACTTGTCGACAAGAGGCATCTTCTCGTCATCTAATTTTTGGCACAGCTTCAGAAACTCCTTTACTTGGGGCAGCATAGCCTTCTCATCTTCGAAGGTCCACTTGTGGTATCTTTCAACCAAGAAGATCTTGGACCGATTCTCGTCATCTTCGTACAATTTCCCCAAGGAGTCCCAAATCTCTTTGGCAGAATTCTTCTTGGAATAAGACTCTGCCAGAGAGTCTTCCATGCTATTGAGAATCAACAGTTTACAGATACTGTTTTCTCTAATCCATTTTGCCTGCTTGGACTTAGCAGCGGCAATAACTTCTGCGGTTCCGGTTGTTAGAACGACCGGTTCTTCCTCATTCAGCACGTGATCAACTTCCACGAGTTGAATGTTTAATGTTACTTTCCGTTTCCAGATTTGGAAATGTTCGCCGTCAAATTTCTCCAACTTGTTAAAGTCGGTATTGACGAGCGATGCACGTGAGTTATCCATCTTTTCGATATAGCTTTGAGATTGTTAGTCCCTTGGCGAACAATCGATGGAAAAATATGATTTCAGAAACTATTGTAAAGATAATGTTTCCAGCAACAACACCCTAAAGAAGGTGATGTTGTGTTACGAGAATCTAAAAAGATTATTTCGTAATATTTCTCGAAGGCAACAGAACCGTATAACTTCTAAAGAGAAGCGACGGTATTCTCGAAGGCAACAGAGGAAGAAGAAAGCCTGCTGGAGTGAAAGATCACCGGCGCTCAAAGCTATATCCGCCTTACGGACAAGCCTCCAGGAACCAGCAAGTTCGAAGAGAACTTTAGAACGCTGGCCAAAATTGTCGACGACTCCTCGGAATAGCAGCAGCACTTCTCTCTCTCTCTCTGGAAATTCTCTGATTATTTTCTGTAACCCTGGAGAGAGGAGATGCTGCTAATATTATAGGCACGAGGTGGGCTTTTCAAATTCTGAATGCACGCCCTGGATTAATGCCAGATCCGGATTTTCTGGATCTGAGCCATTTCCGGATCTGAGCCCATAAGACCCGCGGACGTTACATAATTTGAACGGCCCACTCGACCCGCTCGACCCGTCGTGCTAAGTGCAAAGTGCCATCAAAAAGCCACAATAAGCCTCAAAAGCCCATTAGCCCAAGCCCGAGCCCGAGCCCGAGTCCGAGTCCGAGTCCGAGTCCGAGTCGCTAAGCCCCTTCGGGGCTTAGCTCCAATAGATTTAAATCTATTTTTATTTGGCCAAAAGTTGGTTTCTTATTCTCACCTCTATGTAAAATCCTCCCACATGGCACCCTCCATTGGGCCTCAACCCATGTGCATCTCTCTATTCCTTCATAAGTAATATATAGAGATACATATTGGTGTAATTTTTCGATGTGGGACTATCTTTTAACAATAGAGTGTTGTGAACACACAACTCATAGAATAAAACACCAACAAAAACTATTGATGATGATACGCTACAACAAATATTTACAGTAGCGAAAATGGAAGTTAATATAGTAATGGATACTCGTGATATAAAATTACATTGAAGGTTACGAAAATGGCCATTTAAATAGTTGTATGGAATATGGAATATTTACCGATGTTTGTTAATATATTAATGTATACTCGTGATACAAATTACATTGAATGAACTCCAGTTTAAATCTTTTGATTTCAATTTAAAATTTTAAAATGGAGAGATCGTTTCCAATTTTAAACTTTTATATATGAAAACTACAGTTACCACATTTTTGACATATATCTGTGACTGAATACCATCATGTTTAATATATATATATATATATATATATATATATATATATATATATATATATATATATATATATATATATATATATATATATATATATATATATATTTTTTTTTCTTGTGATATATATATATATATATATATATATAATATATATATATATATATATATATATATATATACACCACAATTATCCATTGCTTCAATATATATATATATATATATATATATATATATATATATATATATATATATATATATATATATACCTACCACAATTATCCATTGCTTATATATATATTGAAGCAATGGATAATTGTGGTAGGTATATATATATATATATATATAAAATATATATATATATATATATATATATATATATATATATATATATATATATATATATATATATATATATATATATATATATATATATATATATACCACAATTATCCATTGCTTATATATATATATATATATATATATATATATATATATATATATATATATATATATATATATATATATATATATATATATATACCTACCACAATTATCCATTGCTTATATATATATTGAAGCAATGGATAATTGTGGCGAACTCACCTTCTCTGGAGCTCGAGCTCCCGACCACTTGGGCCGCATGCATCTCTCTTAACCACTAGGCTAGAGGTCATTTGCATATATATATATATATATATATATATATATATATATATATATATATATATATATATATATATATATATATATATATATAGTCACGCACCAGTACCGAAATACGGAGACGGACTAGGCCGGCTACTCCATATGAGGTATACAAACGTCATACGACGATTGTGGCTGTCAAGAGACAAGGGGGTGCACGCTACATTCAAGTCTTCTATGGTCTCACAGAGCATCTATGTCTCAATCATTCAAAACAAGAAAATATCAATTAATGAACATATAAGATAAAGCAGTAAGGCGTCCCCGACGCTTCATCAAAATGATCATGGGGATCTAGCTTTATAAGTTAGCTAGCCTAGAGAGTCATAGGTACATAATTGTATTCAGCTGCAGTTAGGGGTGCAACTCGGGCGGGTTGGGTCGGGCTTGAGGTCAACCCGAGCCCAACCCGATAAATCATAAGCCTAGCCCGAGCCCAAGCCCAACCCGACCTCGGGTTCAACATATGAAGTCCAAGACCAAGCCCGGAAGATCGGGTTGGGCCGGATCCATCGGATTTACCAGGCTCTAATATAATATTTGAAACAATTTTAAACAAAGTTAATATTAAACACATAATCAAATAACAATCAAGTCTTGAATCTTGATCATTACAAAATACAAACCAAAATAAGATTAGGATAATGAGTTGAAGAGTTTGGGTGGAAAATTTTAGGTTTTCAACTCTTTATTTAAGAAGTATAAAACAACTTTTATATATAAATTATATGTAAATCGGGTTTCGGGTTCTTCGGGTAACCCGACACATGAACCTGAGCCCAACCCGATTTTTGATCGGGTTCAAATATTTTAATCCAAACCCGAGTCCGAACCCGAGTGTCTTCAACCCTAACCCAACCCATTAACGGGTTTACCCGATCGGGCTCGGGTTTAGCCCGTCCGAGTTGCACCCCTAGCTGCAGTCTGATTTAATTACAATTATGTAAAAGACAAAATATCCAGATTAGCCGGCTAAACAGGTGTCGGTGGCTAAACGCCAGAACATAAGCAAAGATACTAGAGTGGTGGAGAAGAAACCCACTCGAGTCCTCCGCCAGCCATGCTCCTAGTATGCATCATTGACGTCAGGGAGGAAGGTCGGATCCTCTAGCTCTGCTACGTGATCTGGCCAAACAAAACCAGCGGGGTCAGTCCCAAATAGCAAGTACCACAAGGGAGCACAAAAGAGTGAGATAAAACCCAAGCATAAAATAATAATACTAGTAATAATAAAGCTTCCGGTCGTAACCTCGGTCCACAGCCTGTCCTAGCACGATAGACCAACCCAACAACCAAACAAGGACATGGGTTGGACTACGCACCATGACAGTCCATGTCCCTCGGCTACTAATGGAAGACACAAGGCACAGTCAAGTCATTTTTCAAACGGCCATTCATTCCTGCGGCTTTCTATATTTGGCAGAGTTATCCCCGCGATACTAATTAAATGAATCCTCAGATCGTGTCAACCCAGTAGGGCTAGCCAAACCATAAGACATATAGCACATTGATTATGAACCGGTCCCCCGGAGGGCTACTGTGCTAATTCATATAACACTTAGCTCGTAGAAGCCGGATATAGTCATCTGCTAAAGGCGAATGACACCATATTCGTGGCGGCCAATCCGACACGTCAGGACTGGACCTGGGATGGCTAGTATGGCACGATCTCGAGATTCTTTCCACCCAATGTATTTACCAAGTTGGTTGCCTAGTTAATCCCTAGGTTATCCTCGGAGTTCACATGTCGTGGTCACATGCTCTCTCCCCTAGATATCGTACATTGTACGAGTATCCCAAGAAGGAATTCGTACTGGCTCATGGAGTCATACGTATGTACCCCCTTCTTGGTGTAATACAACACACAACACATACTACGTCATTGCTACCGACCATTCGCTATGTAAATACTGGACTCTTGGAGGTACTGGTAGGTATCACGTAGGAACACTTAGCACATAGGATAGCACCTCGGTGCTCACATAGATTGTACCTTAGTACACACATAGGGTTATCCAGCACACGTATAGGTAGTCAAATCAGAAATGAGGACAAAGACACAAGAGGAAAGAGAACAAAAGGCACTACGCACTTAGGGTATGAAGTGCTCGCAAGTCATAAAGTGGCCCAAACGGCGCACGGGCGAAAGTACAAGGTGAAAGGTGGACAAGGTGCCAAAGTCACATATGAATGCTGGTTAAAGTGAGACATAAAGATTATTGAAGCCAAGATAAAGATCTACAACTTTCATGTTGGGAGTTTGGAAAAATTCTGGCCACAATTCAACCAAATAGGGCATAAAACAGCCAAAATAGGCACTATGCGGCCTTCTGCGGCACTATACGGTCTTCTGCGGTACTATACGGCCTTCGACGGCACTATTCATTCCATGCGGCACTATGCATCCATGCGGCACTATTCATTCCTGCGGCACTATTCATTCCATATGGTACTATGCATCCATGTGGCACTATTCATTCCTGCGGCACTATTCATCCATACGGCACTATTCATTCCTGTAGTGCTATTCATTCCATGCGACACTATGCATTCATGCGGTACTATTCATTCCTGCGGCACTATGTATCCATGCGGCACTATTCATCCATACGGCACTATTCATTCCTGCAGTACTATTCATTTCTGCGACACTATGCATCCATGCGATACTATTCATTCCTACGACACTATTCATTCTTGCAGCACTATTCATTCATGTGGCACTATTCATCGTCCCTACCAGAATCAGGACAGATGAACATAGGAGATGTTCAAATATTGTTTTAGACATAACTACCTCAAAATAAGTCGAAATTTGGCGATTCAAAAACCAAAATTAGGTAGAATGAGATTTCCTACAATGTAGGACCATTATTTTCGAAAACAACCAAGTTTGATAGATCAAAAACCATAAAAATCTTTAAAACCCTAGTTTTAGAAACTTAGATCTACACAAAACTAGCCATTAAAATCAAAAACTCCAAGAACTAAACTTGTAGAGAATGAAGCGAAGAACAATATAGACAAATAATATATCAAAGGAAAAATCAAGAATGAAAAATGCAAAAATCTCCACTTTTGAGCAAGTTGTACTTGCCTAAGAGGGTTGGTGGTTGAGAGAAATGAATGAGAGAGTGAATGAGGAAAGCGAGTGTGGAAGAGATTATTTATAGTGGGTGAGAGTTGGCTTAAGAAAACCCTAATCTCTAAACATGCTCTAACAATTCTACTAATGATATGCTTAAAAGCTATATGCAACCATTAATAAATAATAAATAGAATTATGCACATGCTAAATACAGGATATCATGTACAGAATTCATTTAAGAATACGTATATCGGAATCGGGGAGTGACATATATATATATATATATAGCAATGGATAATTGTGGCGAACTCACCTCCCCTGGAGCTCGAGCTCCCGACCACTTGGGTTGCATGCATCTCTCTTAACCACTAGGCTAGAGGTCATTTGCATATATATATATATATATATATATATATATATATATATATATATTGAAGAAGAGAGGAATGAAGTACGTAAACCCGTATAAATACAAGTTGGAAAACTACATGTCCAGCTACCCACAAAAGTAGCTAATTCATATAATTACAAATAAACAAATATTAGAGAGTAACCTCCTTGGCTAGGCGGACGGTCTCAGAATCGAACCGCAGAGGAGGCTGGTGTGCGTGTGTGAAGATTGCGGACAGTGGACCCAAATGACATGTAAAGCAGAGTGCACAAAGTCCCGTACGTTACGCCGGACATCGTAAAAAAATATATATTAGAGTAAAATACAGAGCGCATCACTACAAAAATTTAGAATAAATAAAATTTACAAAAAAAGACAAAACCTACCTTACCTCATTAGACCAAACTGATAAAATCCACGTTAGGTACTACAACGATGAATTACGGCGAATAGTGACTCTTTTTAGGTACTATGGAAAAAGACGTCGCTAGGAGCCGCTGAACGTCGCTAATATTTTAATAACATCGACGTTTAGCGATGCTATTTCGTGCATGTTGCAGTATACATAGTTAGCAGCGATGTTTAGCAACGTCATTTCAAGTGACTTCGCTAATAAATTGATATCAATTGGTCGACAATTCACTTTCTCCCTAAATTTATTTCTATCAAAATTTTCGATTCCCGCTAACCTTGCCCCCTCCCCTGCCGCTCCCCCTCAGCCTTCCTCTCCGGCGCTTCCCCTTTGGCAAGTGGCCGCTTCCCCCTTTTACCTATAGAACAACATTTTTCCCCCCTCTCTCTCTCTCTCTCTCCGGCTAAGTAAGTCTCTAACCTGTCTTCCAACTTTTGATAGATCAAGTTGACATACAGTCAACTTATTTTGGGAGGATGATCAAATGTTGTTGTGTTACAACTCTCCATGTGTAAAAGTTAATAAAAGAAGAATCTTATATTGAAATACAAACTTGAAATTTGTCGCGTGAATATGGAATCACTTTCTAGAACACAATTTTAATCAACCCCAACAGAGAACAATCATTTTGTATAGTTTCTCTGATTTTGCTGCTACCAGAGGTCTTACACAATCGATTTGATAATAGAGATATCCATATATTCCAAACCCAAGTTGTGTATTGTCCGATTTGCGACACCTACTACATCTAAATTTATGATATTTACTATATTTAGTATGTTTCAGAAGTGTCTTTTCTGATTACTTTTTTCAATGTTGGTGTTATCATTGGTCTTACACAATAGATCTGATCATATAGATATCCCTGCAACACAATATAGATCATCGAATGGATCTCAAACGACTTATTAAAGCATGAAAGTCAGGATCTTTCAAAAAAATGAATTCATTCGAAGAGTGCAAAATCGCATGTATAAACTCATACTAATCCGCCAATTTTGAAAGTCAATTTTGGATTTTTCGAAGATATAAGAAAGGAATTAGAAGCTAGAGATAATTAACTATATATACTATTCATGGTCATCATTATTATATGAATGCATAGTTAGTTACAAAGAGTGATAGAGTAGAACATTTTGCAAATAGCCTTATTACTATTTTTGTACCTTTCCAAAGGTTCATCATTAGAATTAATGTTCTTCCAATGTGACGTTGTTGGGTTATTTTCTACAGAATAATGCTATTCGTACTTCCAAATTGTCCCTCCAAAGTATTCATCCTTATGTGACAGCTGATGTGACATATTAAATAATATTATATGTCATATGACATGGCTGATGACATGGCAAATTTTAACCCAAAAAGTTAATTATCCAATTTTGTCTATGTTAATTTAATGTTAATATTAATACTAATATTAATTAATATTAATTAATGTTAATGTTAATGTTAATATTAATATTATTGCTAATAATAAGGAGAGACGGTTTGGAGGGACAAATAGCATTATTCTTTTCTATATTGTACTATTTTTTGGGTTGCTTTTTATTTATTTATTATGTCTATAGTAATTGATTTCATATTATGATCAGGGTCCGTTTTAGAATTCTCAAGTCTAGAACAGAGCTAGTCCGAGCTCTCTAGCCTAGTGGTATTAGAGCGGACATCCGGAGGGGCCGGCAAGGTTCGAGCCCCCCAATTGTGTGTGTGCGTGTGATTTCAAAAAAAAAAAAAAAAGTCTAGAACAGAGCTAAGAAGTGAGTTCTCTCGAACGGATAAATAAATAAATATAATTTTATAAAATAAATTAGATATCAATTTTATCAATTAATTTAACAAATAAAATATCTTAAAATAATAATAATAATAATAATAATAATAATAATAAGATGATAAAAAGGTAACTATTTGAATAACCATAGTGACGTTTTTTCTACTTAGTCTACAATATACATAAAAATAAGATTATTTGGAAACAAAATGATAAAGTATTGGTTAGAATAATAAAAAATATTTGAAAAAAAAAATAAGTGAATTAATTATTGTTCTGGTGGTAATGGCCCTCATGATGTATTTATTGATCTATGCTTTGAAGTATGTTATTTTTTTCTTTTTTGTTGACTAATTTCAGCCACGATGTACTCTTTGTTCAGAGCATAATTTTTCTAGAAAGAGTATTTAGAGAACATATGTTACTCTCAAACCAATACCTATACGATGAAAACGATGTGCATGATTAATTTAATTTGTAATTTTTCTCTCGGAATGCCATTTGTGCATTGTGATAATCCAGTTGTTGGGATCTCAGCTTGATATTGTGCACTATATATGATTTTTTTTTTTTTCTTTTAAGAAACAGGATCTGTATTTTAATTATTTTAAAAATCTCTACAGAAAGAATTTATTTTTTATTATTGTAAGTCTCTGGTTAGCCTCTGATAGCTACTGATCAGGAAGATGATCGGAAATGGCATCTCCCAGTTACATAGCAAATTATTGGCTGATTATATAATTTGAAGAATAAGATCAAGTGACCGAAAGTCGAAATCAAGTCAAACATCAAGACAGACAAGAATAATCGTTTGAGACTCTAGATAGGTCAAAAAGAAGAAGAATCCAGACCAAATTATTATCAGTAGCAGGGCCTGCCCTCAACTCATAGAAGACGAGAAAAACTTTCAAAATAGTCTCTCATATATAATATAAAAAAATTAAAAATTAAAATTAAAAAAATATTAGCAACAGAAATTGAACTAAAAATCTCTAGTATAAAAGTCTAACACAATAGCCACTGCACCACATTGTCCTGTATTAAAGGAGGCTTATATTACATATTAATTCTATTTTATATACAAAATTATTAATATATTTATGTTTAAGCTATTTTATTTAGGTCCTTCTTGTTCGTGGGTTCTGGAGGTCGTCCTAGTTGTCCTGATCCGCAACATCAGTATGATGACCCTTGCCTGCATGTGAATTATGATGTGTTAGTTCGTATGCTGAACATGAAAGTGAAAATGTACATACATGTTAGTTGAAAAATAATCGAATAAAAGATCTGGATAACCCGACTACGAGCTTCCTACCATTACTGTGTCCACGTGATTACGTATGAATCAAACTGGATCTTCTTCGACTAAAATTCAAGAAAATTTAACTAAATGTTCTTTCAATGGTAACATTGGACAGAAATTAGATGGGGGATATAGAACGTCTAGCTTCATACATTGCAGATGTACTGACCCCAACCTACAACCAAGTGTCTGTATATTCAAACAATGAAGGGGACTTTGCCTTCTATTTCTAAAAAGAATTAGCAATTAGTAAGATACGGCCCATAACAAAAAGCCCACACTACGTTTGAAAACGATGTGTTTTGATGTTGAACTCCCCATTAATAATAGGGAGCTTTTGGCATGCACCCACGTGTCGGCCCCCTGGAGGAGGGCCACATATTTCCGGAGGTAGGCTCCGCAAATTAGGGGGGGAGGCGCGACGAATAGGGAGGGCACGTCGGCCGCGGATACAACCGCATGAAACCACCCCCGATCAAAAAGTGTTTTCATTGTTAGAGTTAATTAGTTGTAACCTTCTATGGTTTGTACGCATTTTGGTAACTGCTTCCTGTTGCTTTAAAAACAAAGAACATCCTTCCGGGTGCTTAATTTTTTACTCACTTTCTTCTATACATCAGAAGGGTACAACTAATTAATTCTATAAACTAGAGGGATATTTTTTGTTTTTAAAACAACAGCGACATTTACCAAAATGCGTACAAACCATAGAAGATACAATTAATTAACTCTCATTGTTAATAATAATAATAATAATAATAATAATAATAATAATAACACACCAGTTTGCCAAAGTCTTTTTAAAATTTTGATAAAATAAATATAATTATAAAAAAACATAACTTCTCAAAAAGAGGGCATGTTGACATAACTTGTGAAATTTTGAATCACATAAATAATACATGTTTTTTAGTTTAAACTTATACTTCATACAATCGTTCGTGGATTTGAAAGCTCTTACCGATGCAAGCGGCACAAAAGACTATCAGATGTCCCACTAACAATTAACATTGCGCAGATGCATCAAATAATAGATATGTGATAACCATCTGTAATTACTTATATAAGTTTTCGAATCTATTGTATATTTATGGGGAAAAAATATTTGTTTTGAATATTTGCCATACTTCATATTTATATTTCACAGTTACAACTTTTGGTGGATGGCTTTGCATGTCCATCTTTCACCAAACAGACTATTTGTAACCGTTTTAAAAAGTAACTTTTTTTGGGGTGGTGGTGTGGCGGGAGAAGGGGGGGGGGGGGGGGGGGGGGGGGGGGAGGGGGGGGGGTGGGGGGGTGGATAAATTTGTTAATGTTATGTGCGTTTAGGTATGTGCTAGTAAGAACATCTCCAATGTAAATAAATTTAATTTGTCTATGCAGCAGTCTTGGATAGACAATGTCTTGTGGGTTATATCATACATGGCAAAAAAAAAGTTTACACTAGATTTCATATACCAAAAGTCGTCTCCAATACAAATATCTTGTCTAATTTTTTTTTTATGCATGATGTTTAAATTTAAACACGTCCAAATATTTTTAAATTTAAAAATACTTGCGTGGCCATGTCTATTAATAGACATATTTCTTTAAAAGTTGAATAAAAATTTTACATTGAGAAACATTTTTTGAAAATATATATTTGCTTTATATGACACCAATTTTTAAAATTATAATATTATGAATGGAAATTACTTAGTAATATTTGCTTATACCTAGTTGCAGCTTAATTACATGTTTTGTCCTAACCAATCACGGCCATCCACGGGGTTAGATTAATTGCTCCATCCAAAGCTACTTTTGGTTTCCTTATTGTAGGACAATTATGAAAGGCCACCCTCAATCCTAACCATTTATTGGGATCACGACTAGTCTGGGAGTTGTCTTTTTAAAAAAAAAAAAAAATTGTCCAAAGCTAGAATCTTGTTTAGCTTACCCCATGTTGATCTAGTATCCAAATCGATTCCGGCCCTACGCGATCACAACATACTAACCACAAATTAATCGATCGAGCCGGATTCGAGTGCCGTGTTGCCACGTGTTCACGTCCCGTCCTGGTCACAAAGTTGGGAACGGACCTTCTCCTTCAACTCTACCAAAAAAAGAAGAAGAAGAAGATGGCAATGATTGCCGTGCCCTCTCTAATCACAGCCCCCACCACCCAATTTTGGCTAACGGTCGGAGCAGCAACTCACAGAAAAAGTCACATCCAATCCGTAGGGCACCCCCACACCCTGCTACTTACTTATTAGGGCATCAGCTGCTGCAGGTCTCCCCTCCCTAGCTCCCTCCCTCCGCCGCCTCCCTCCTATCAACCTGCCACGTAACTATGCGCCACCAATAGCACTCCTACAAATGCATCCATGCATGGCCTGTTTGTGCCATGCCATGCCCATGCATGCATGTCCTCCATTGGTTTCCAAATGATTACTTGTTGAATTACGGCGCAGCCACAGACGCAGCCGCCAATTCTCTCTCTCTCTCTCTAATTATTATTATTATTATGTACCACTAGAGAGAGAGAGAGTGTGGGCCATTAAATTCTCCCTCCTTCTCCCTCTCTCTAGAAAGTGACTATAAATAGTACTCGAACCCCTCCTCTTCCATCACCACGACAACCACGACACAAAGCAACAATTAGTTAAGAACCGGCCATGGAAGAACCACCACCACCACCTCCCCCTCCTGCTTTCATAGTAAGGGTCTTCGACCCGGAAAAGGACTCCCACGCCGCGGAGGCGGTCGAGCACGCTTGCGAGGACGGCCCGAGCGGCAAGACCTCCCTCTCCACCGACCTCCTCGGCGACCCCCTCTGCCGCGTCCGCAACTCCCCCGCTTTCCTCATGCTGGTCGCCGAGACCACCTCGCCGACCAGGCTAGTCGTCGGCCTCATCCGCGGCTGCGTCAAGACCGCCACCTGCGGCAAGAAGGCCCACCGCGACGCCCCCATCTTCACCAAGCTCGCCTACGTCCTCGGCCTCCGCGTGTCCCCAGCCCACCGCCGGATGGGCGTCGGCCTGCAGCTGGTGCTCCGGATGGAGGAGTGGTTCCGCTCCAACGGCGCCGAGTACTCCTACATGGCCACGGAGAAGGACAACGAGGCCTCCCTCCGCCTCTTCACCTCCCGCTGCGGCTACCGCGAGTTCCGCACCCCCTCCATCCTCGTCAACCCGGTCCACCCCCACCGCCGCCTCCCCGCCTCCCCCCGCGGCGCCTCCCTCCTCCGCCTCCCCGTCCGCGACGCCGAGGCCCTCTACCGCCGCCGCCTCTCCACCGTCGAGTTCTTCCCGCGCGACATCGACGCGGTGCTCAAGAACCCGCTCTCCCTCGGGACCTTCCTCGCCGTCGGCGCGCCTGGCTACGTCTGGCCCGGGCCCGACAAATTCCTCTCCGACCCGCCGGAGTCCTGGGCGGTCGTCAGCGTCTGGAACTCCGCCGCCGTCTTCAAACTCGAGCTGCGAGGAGCCGCCACGTGGAAGAAGCGTCTGGCGAAAGTGAGCCGCCTGGCGGATCGGATCCTCCCTTTCCTGAAGCTCCCTTCGGTTCCGGACCTCTTCCACCCGTTCGGGTTCTACTTCCTTTACGGGTTCGGGGGCGAAGGGAAGCGGGCTGCGGATCTCGTCAAGGCCCTGTGCGGGCACGCGCATAATCTCGCCAAGGACGGAGGGTGCAGGTTGGTCGCCGCCGAGGTGGCGGCGTCTGAGCCGTTGAGATCGGGGATCCCGCACTGGAAGAGGCTATCGTGCGCCGAGGACCTGTGGTGCGTGAAGCGGCTAGCGGAGGAGTACAGCGACGGGGAGGTGGGTGACTGGACCAAGGCCCCGCCTGGACCGTCCATTTTTGTCGATCCCCGCGAGATTTAGATCCTGAACGTTGGTTTTAAAGTTAGGTACTTGTGGTACATATTAGAACTTGTTGGGGGGCTTTTCCGAAAACTTTTGGAGGGAGGAAGATGCGGGGAATCAAATATTTGTGGAAGAAGTTGTAAAAATGGGAGATGTAGCTTTTTAAAAGTGACATCTCTCTTTCTTTCTAACTACTTTATTTTTGTATTTTTCTCTTGTGGGGACTTCCTCAAGTTCACACTAGTAGAATCTTGGAAGAAGAAGAAAAAAGGAATGGGATTTTTGTAGTAGATATTGTTCTCGCTTCTAGTAGGTACATATATAGTGTGGTACTAAAGCTAAAATTGGGCTACAGATTGGGGATATTGTTCTTGAGTGATGCTTTCATATTAGGATATTCATGTGGCATGGGGTCTTTTGTTGCTTTTGGTGATGGATAGGATACAACTACTCTTTGTCCTCGATTATAATTGAGGCAAGATTTTATTCTTTGCTTTTTTCCTTAGAAGGCCAAGTTGGTTGAGCACAATACTTCTAGTTTTGACATAGACTTATGTTAGATTTTTCTCACAATAGTAATAGTTATAGTTGAAATTATGTGGTTATTATTGAAGGAATGGGAATGAGTACGTATATATTTGTAATTGTGATTGTAGATTGGACAAAAATTGTGCTACCAATAATGAATTTAATTTATTGTGTGTCGGGTGGGCTTAGGGATTACATTAACGATTTCAAATCGGACCATATAATAATAAGAACAACAATTTTATCTATACTACTGCATAATAATAAAAAAGTACCATATTTTTTTTTTTCAAAGAATGTCCTTATCTATGTTTATTAAGAGCATCTCCAACCCTATTGTGACTTTGAAAAAAAGTTAATGCCACATAGGAATGACAAAATTTTATTCAAAAGTTCTTCTCCAATGCAATTGTCAAGTCAATTGTGAAGCTTATGGGGCAAAAATTAAAGAAGACATTGTGAAGTTGATTGTCTTGTTCTAGACAATGCACTTGACAATGTCTTCTCTTCCATGTCATCAATTATGAATAAAAAATATTAGAAAAAAGTAAGAAGATGAGTAGTTGTCTTAAAAGTTGCCTTGAAAGTTGGGAAAAAATACTTTTTATTGTCTCCTCAATATTTTTGCATTGGAGAGAGTTTTTCTATCTCATTGCCTTTTGAGATATAATTTTGCCACATAAACAAGACATTGTCTTGTGGCTCATGCCACATAGGAGCCACCTAAGACTCACAACACTTAACAAGACAATAGGGTTGGAGATGCTCTAATTAAAATTGTTCTTCAAATTTAATGTGGGTTGTTAGGTAATTACATATAGGAGAAAAAATTAAGAGGATGGTTTTTTGCTCTTCCCAAGTAGTAAAAAATTATGCGGTGGTTGTTTGTTATTCTCAAGTAGTAAAAAAAAAGTGACTATTGTTTACATTTTTCAAGTATTATGAAATACATAAACACCCGTGCACATATACTAGTCATCATCATATACTAGTAATGTGCATGTATATATGTCACCCCCAGTTTTCAAATTAGGGATATTTTCGTCATTTTTCAAGTTGTATAATTTTTAGGAATTTTTATTTATTTTACGTGATTTTTTGGGATTTATTTGGTTTGGTTTGAATTTTATCCAATTCGGACTCAAATTGGAGACCCGGGTAGCCTGGACCCTAGCGGGACCCACATACTAGTTGGGCTTAGCCCACATACTATCCTAATTAGGCTAGAAACCATAAACCCAATTTTTCATGACTTAATTTGTCATTTTAGAGCTTAATTGGTTAATTAGAAACAAACCGAACCAAACCGAAACAAACCAAACCTAAACCAAGTCTAATGGATGGAGGGTTATCGGATCCTACCCAAACCCAATAACCCTCCCACCATGGCCGGCCATGAGTAGAGTGTTGGCCCATTCCATGGTCACACCCGATTTCGATAATCAACTTATACTTTAGTCCATACACAAAATATAGAAAATGCTGCTAACCATTTCAGGATGCATGAAATCTTATTCAACGGACGATGTACTGCATAAATCCAAGCGTCAAAGTCATCAAAAATTCTGAAGACTCTTTTCTACTTTTATTCTGTATTTTTACACTTTATTGAGTCTAGGAATTTCCTTGTAAAATCAAGTATGGTATTACTGGCTTAGGGTTAAAATTATTCTCCTTCTCTAAACCTATTTTTACCCTTCATATTTTCGATTACAAATATTTCAAAAATGTATTTCGAAAATATTCCTTTTCAAATGATTTTACAAATAACCAAAAACATGTTTGAAAACTGTTTTTACAAAAGAATTTTAAAATATCTCCTGACAGAACTCAAAGCCGAGTTCGGCCCGAGTTCGGTCCGAACTCTGACCGAGTTCGGTCAGTTTGTATTCAAACTTTAGTTGCCTCCAAATCTGCGAGCAACGTCTATTTTGCGAGATATTTGCATCCGAACTCTGTCCGAGTTCTGCCCGAGTTCGGTTGGTAAAAACACCTATAAATAGAGAAGAATTTCTCACTTCAAATCAATCAATTCATTCTTCATTCTCTTCTCTATTCATTCAAGTGTTTTCTAGTGATCTAAAAGTTTCAAATCTCACCTATACTTCTCTTAGCCAAAAGCCAGTACTATCAGATTGATTTAGAAGTCTTTTGGTTATTCAGAGTTGTAAAGAGGTCGTCAAGTTTCAACAACAAGTTCTCGTTGTGGAGCTGGTCGTGCGCTCGTCACCAAGCACGGTGTATGTTGGAGTTGGTCGTGCACTCGTCAACAAGCACGGTGGTGTAAGAGTTGCAAGCACTCAGTTAAAGCTTGTGCCTTTAGTGGATTAACATCGAGCAAGAGTACTCGAGACTGGATTAGTCCTCTCAGAGGGATACCAGTATACATCGCTGTGTTACTGAGTTTGAATCTCCTATCTTTATTTACTGCTCTTACATCATTGCCATAGTTTAATTTTTTAATTGGTGATTTTATTTTCGCTGCACACACGCACTCTATTCATCCCCCCTCTAGAGGTGCTCAACGATCCTACAATTGGTATCAGAGCAGGTTATATTCTTATATAACATACCCTAGAGAGTATATATATGGCAGCCGTGAAATCTATATTCAACGGTGAAGGGCAATCCACAAATAGACCTCCCCTATTTGATGGAACAAACTATACATACTGGAAAACTCGTATGACTTTCTTTCTAAAGTCTCTAGATTTTGATTTATGGTCAATAGTCATTGATGGGTATAAGAAACCACCACCTACTGTGGTTGAAGGTATTCTTATGGAAAAGCCGCATGACAAGTACACCGATGCTGAAAAAGCAAAGGCTAGTCTTGATGCTCGAGCCATCAATGCACTATTCTGTGCAATTGACAAAACCGAGTTCAATAGAGTTTCTACCTGTAAGACGTCTCATGAAATTTGGAAACTCCTTGAGGTAACCCATGAAGGGACTTCCCAAGTCAAGGAATCCAAAATCAGTAGACTGACTCAGGAATATGAATCTTTTAAGATGAAACCTGGTGAGTCAATTACACAGATGTTTACTCGTTTCCTTGATATAACTAATCCCCTTCAATCTCTTGGTAAAGATTACAGCAACCATGAGAAAATCAGGAAAGTGCTGCGGGCTCTAACAAAGAACTGGAATCCAAAAGCCACAGCAATCATTGAAGGAAACGATCTCACCACGATGACTCTAGAAACACTGATGGGCAAATTGATGACTCATGAGCTCGACTTGCAAGACTTTGAAGAGGCCACTCCAAAAGAAAAGACTATCGCCTTCAAAGCTCAAGCAAGAAAATCAACATGCAACGACTCAGATGAAGAATCATCAAGTGGTGATGAACGTGCCTTACTTGTGAAGAACTTCAAGAAATATCTAAAGTTCACAAGCAGAAAGAAGAAAGACATCCAAGAAAGCAATGAAGACGAGACTATATGCTTCGGATGTAAGAAATCAGGGCACATGAAGAAGGACTGTCCAGCTACCAAGAAGAGCAGTCCATATGATCGGTCAAGATCAAACAGAAGATCCACATCTGGCCGAAAGTATGCCAATACAAGCATCTGGCACGAGAGTGATGCCAGTGACTCAGAAGAAGAAGACAGACCCTGCAGCAATGCAAATATTTGTCTTATGGCATTCGAAAAGGTATCATCTAATCCTCTGTTTGATGATTTTACTTTTGATGAACTAGAGACTGCCTTTAGCGATTTACTTGAAGATCACAAAACTGTGCTCGACAAGTATAAGCAATCTCGAAAAGAGATTAAGGCACACACAGCCGAGATAGCTAGATTGTCTAATCTACTTGAAGACATTAAAGAGACATCTACTACCGGTAACACGGAAGAGATAGCCAAACTTAAAGTAGACTATCATGAGGCTATCCTCAACATTGAGAAGAAAGAAGAGGACTATGTCAAAATACACAAACTTTATGACATAGAGAAGAAGTTGCACCTAGTAACTGAACAAAGACTCCTTGATATGACTGCAAGATACGAAGAGTCTGTAGCGATTTCTAAAAAAATAGAAATCAAGTTGGGCAAACAGACAATACCTGTGACACAGCCCAAGATTAGTCCTAATGCAAAGCATACACCAAAGAGGACTAAAAACAAGAAAGCACAGAGGAAACACGAACACAATTATGCTTTCACTTATAGGTTTTCCAAACAGAACAAGGCTCCAAACACAGTTTATTCCACTAAACTGACTTGCACATATTGTGGTACAGACGGTCATATATCACAATACTGTATGGCAAGAAAGCTTGTTGATAACCATACTCTAGTTTGGAAACCTAAAGCTAATCTGAGTGGACCCTTCAGAAAATGGGTACCAAAGGATTCATCTACTTGTTTTGTAGGTGGACCCTCAACCCTCTCATGCTAGAAGCAAGTGGATTCTCGATAGCGGATGTTCGCGACACATGACTGGTGATGCATCTTTATTCGCTACGCTATCGATGAAGAAAGAAGGATACGTCTCCTTCGGAAATAACTTGAGAGTTAATATTATAGGTAATGGTACTGTAGGTATTTCTCCTTACCCAATAATAAAGGATGTTTGTCTAGTAACTGAATTGAAACATAACCTATTAAGTATAAGTCACTTGGCAGATAATGGTTATGGTATCAATTTTGTGAAAGATAAATGTACTATATATGATATGTCATCTGGTGATCCCATATATAAAGGGATTAGAGAAGACAATATTTATGTTTTCTTTTTGGAGAATACTGATAATGCAGGAAGGTGCCTAGTAGCCAATCAAGATGAAAGCTGGCTATGGCACATGAGACTAGGACATGCTAACATGGACACTATCTCACGTCTGAACACAAAGAAGTTGGTAAAAGGACTCCCAGAAATTCCATTCAAGAGAGACATGGTATGTGCTGACTGTGAAAAGAACAAAGCACATAGGTCTTCTTTTAAATCCATCAACGCTGTAAGTACTTCAAGACCTTTGCAGTTGATTCATATGGATTTATTTGGTCCTAGTAGAGTCGCTAGTCTTGGCGGTAAACTCTATGCTTTTGTCATTGTTGATGATTTCTCTCGTTTTACATGGGTTTACTTTTTATCAAACAAAGGTGATGCTATTTTTGAATTTCAGATATTTTGTAAAAAGGTACAAAACGAAAAAGGCTTCATGATTACTCGTATCCGAAGTGATCATGGCGACGAATTCGAAAATTCTGATTTCAAAAAGTTTTGTGATGATAGTGGATATTACCACGAATTTTCTTGTCCTAGAACTCCCCAACAGAATGGTGTTGTGGAGCGGAAGAATCGTACTCTAAGCGAAATGGCTAGAGTCATGCTTAATCAGTATAATCTTCCTAAATATTTTTGGGCAGAAGCTGTTAGTACAGCCTGTCATATTTTAAATAGGGTATTGATTCGACCAATCTCGAAGAAAACACCATATGAGCTTTGGTTTGGAAGAATTCCAAACATTTCTTATTTTAAAGCTTTTGGTTGTCGCTGTTTCATCCTGAACACCAAGGATAACTTGGGTAAGTTCGACTCGAAAGCAGATGACGGGATATTTCTCGGATATGCTGCTAAGAGTAAAGGATATAGAATTTTTAATAAAAGATCTTTGATTGTTGAAGAAAGCATTAATGTTACCTTTGATGAGTTAAATAGTCATAGATCTAGCGACAGTGATGATGAAGATGCACCTACAAAGACAAAGAAGAGTTCTGAAAAAGATCCTACCCAAGAGGCAAGAACTGATAAAAGTTCCGAAGATGTAGGAACTGAGAAGAGCCTTGTGAAAGGTATGGCAAAGATTCGAATCATTAAGATTCAAATCGGATCATCCAGAAACTCTCATAATAGGTGATGTATCCAAAGGTGTAAGTACTCGTTCATCTCTTAGAGATTCTGAAGTAGCAGCTAATGTAGCATTTATTTCTCAAATAGAACCTAAGAATGTTGATGAGGCTTTTTCTGATGAATTTTGGATTTCTGCCATGCAAGAGGAACTTAATCAATTTGAGAGAAACCAAGTTTGGGAACTCGTTCCTAAACCTATTGGTCAATCGATAATTGGTACCAAATGGGTGTTCCGAAATAAACTTAGTGAAGATGGTCAAGTTCTACGCAACAAAGCACGTCTAGTGGCACAAGGTTATAATCAAGAAGAAGGAATTGATTATGATGAGACCTATGCTCCTGTTGCTAGACTAGAAGCCATCCGCATGTTTGCGCTTTTGCTTGTTTTAATGATTTCAAACTTTTTCAAATGGACGTGAAAAGCGCATTTTTAAATGGATTTTTGAAAGAAGAAGTTTTTGTGAAACAACCCCCTGGTTTTGAAGATTTTCAAAAACCTGATCACGTCTTCAAGCTTAAGAAAGCACTTTATGGACTCAAACAAGCACCTCGTGCTTGGTATGAACGCCTAAGCGCCTTCTTACTTGATAATAGATTTTCAAAGGGCAAGATTGATACCACTCTTTTTATTAAATCTATGAATAATGATATTCTTTTAGTGCAAATTTATGTAGATGACATCATCTTTGGTTCTACTAATGAACAACTCTGTCAAGAATTTGCCAAGTGTATGCAGAGTGAATTTGAAATGAGCATGATGGGAGAGCTGAACTTCTTCCTAGGATTGCAAATCAAACAACACTCGAACGGAACATTCATCAACCAAGCCAAGTACACGAAGGATATACTGAAGAAGTATGATTTCGAGAATGTGAAGCCAATTGGGACTCCTATGGCTACATCTACAAAGCTTGATGCTGATGAAAGCGGCAAACCTGTTGATCAGCGTAGTATCGAGGTATGATTGGTAGTTTATTATATTTAACTGCTAGTCGTCCTGATATTATGTTTAGTGTTTGCATATGTGCACGATATCAGGCAGATCCTAAGGAATCACATCTTAGTGCCGTTAAGCGTATCTTCCGATACCTTAAAGGAACTTCTACAGTTGGCTTATGGTATCCCAAAACCAAATCCTTTGACCTTATAGGTTACTCGGATGCGGATTTTGCTGGATGCAAAGTGGACCGTAAAAGTACCAGTGGTACATGTCATTTCTTGGGAAAGGCCTTAGTCTCTTGGTTTAGCAAGAAACAAAATTCAGTAGCATTATCAACAACTGAGGCTGCGTATATCGCCGCAGGACGTTGTTGTGCTCAAATTTTGTGGATGAAGCAAACCTTAGAGGACTACAATCTGTACTATTCAAATGTTCCTATATATTGTGATAACACTAGTGCAATTAATTTGACTAAGAACCCTATCTGTCATTCACGCACAAAGCACATAAGAAGTTAGACATCATTTTTTACGTGATCATCAACAACACGGGGATATTTGCTTAGAATTTATTGATATTGTACATCAACTAGCAGATATTTTCACTAAACCATTGGCTGAAGACCGTTTAACATCTTGAGGCGTGAGCTCGGCATTCTTGAATTCTCGGATTCTTAAAACATATGGTAATTAAATACTGTATTTATGACTTGATAATTTATTATCTAATGAAAATTATTTTTGGGGACAAACTTACAAAGGGTATGTCTGTCACCACGGCTACGGTCGAAGCGAAGCGGTACTTAAGAGTTCCCCGGTGAACCACCGTTAGCTGGGACAACCCCTACAGTTAACCCGAAAATAAACAGCAGTTAGTTAATAAACCAGTCAAACATCATTAACTACAAATCTTTATTTACCTGACTGCTTTAACTGTCTCGGGAATGCAAGTGGCCGAACTCGGCCCGAACTCTGACAGAGTTCGGACCGAATTCGGACCGAGTTCGGTCGCGCTGTGATGGCTCCAGAACCGAACAGCCGGGCCCTAGCACCTATAAATTCCATCTTTTCTTCCACTATTTCTCCACACCAAAACGTGAAATAGTTCCACCTCCTTCCAGAAGACTTTTCTCCTCCTTCTTTGCAAGGCATTGACGATCTTCCTCCATCTCCTCATGGCTCCGAAGCGTCAGCGAGGAAATTCTTCTCAAGGTGCTTCCTCCTCATCCGACTACACACCGGCAAGTCTCTTCAGTCCAGCCAAACCTAGAGATTCCGAGGAATTTGACGGCACTTTGTTTCCCAACAAAGACTTCTCCGATCTCTGGTTTGATTCTTTCTCCTTACGTCGTATTTGTGCTGGAGCCTTTGTCAATTTTACAACCCTCTTTGAATATGCTCCTACTTTTGAACAACTTGGATTTCGCGACTTTTTCGAGGTCCAAGATAGCATTTACGACAATGCAGTCCGTATGTTTTACTGTAATTTGCAAGTAAAACAAAACGGAAACTTCTATTCCTGCATTGCTGGGCAGGAACTAGAATTTAGCGCCACCGATATCAGTGAATTTTTTCACGTTCCTGATCTTGGTGATGCACTTGTTGACATCCACCATGTTCAGTTCCCTGCCGATGTCACTTTAGCTTCTTTTAGGGAATTGATTTGTCACCCTACTCCTCCTCCCCGGAGAATCTTTTCTAGACATCTAAACCAAACTTTTTACGAGCTTCATCGTATGATTTTCTCGGCCCTTCTTCCGAAGAAAGGCTCTACCGATGAAGTTACATTTTTGGAACTCTCTGCTCTTTATCACATTCATTTTGGAATTCCTTTCTCCGTTCCAAAAACCATGATGTCTTGGATGCTCAACTGCAAGAATGCAGGTAGGAACCTCGTCTTTCCTATGCACCTAGCTAGTATATTTCGACGTTTCGAGATTGATCTTGAAACGTGTGCCATTTCTTCTCCACCTGTTGAGTTGACCCGCTCTCGTCGGTTTCCTCAACCTCCTGGTGCTGCTCCTGCTGTCCCAGCTGCTGATGCTGAGGCCCCTCCAGCAGATGCTCCTCCTGCTCCGGCCCCTGCCCCAGGATTCGATCCAGCATTCTACCAGCGGTTTGATGATTTCGTTGCAGTCTCCACGCAACGTCATCAGGATTCCGAGTTCCGGCATATTTCTCAGGCCCAGGTGCTGAGAAACAGTATTGCCGATCTCCATTACAGCCTGGTTCAGGATCCAGTCCATCCACTCACTATCCTTCCACACCCTGCTTTCCCTGGTCCTCGTTTTACTGATGAGGTTACTTTTCAGTACTTCGACCCGACCACTGCTTATTTCCCTCATGATCCTCCCGTGCGGACGACGCGGCGATGTGATGTGGATTCAGCCATGGGATAGTGGATTTAGTTTGTTTAGTTTGATGCAGTTTATGTAGTACTTTTTTCTTTTTATGTCTAAACTACTTTAGTTAGACATTTATCAGTTGTACTATTTGGCTTTCTAGTGGAAAATTTTGATATTTCAGTTTATTGCATTTCACTTATCTATGCTGTGATTACTTCTTTTTTCTTCACTTTGTCTTGTCTTTTTGTTGGCTTCATGATTACGGGGGAGCCGATTCATTTTACTACTTGACAAAGGGGGAGAAAATGAGTATACACAAATATCACTGCAAGGCTAGAACTTTTCAGGTATTTTGATATTTGTTTTATTTTAATAAATATTTTGGTATAGACTCAAGTTTGTCAATTATCAAAATGGGGGAGATTGTTGGCCCATTCCATGGTCACACCCGATTTCGATAATCAACTTATACTTTAGTCCATACACAAAATATAGAAAATGCTGCTAACCATTTCAGGATGCATGAAATCTTATTCAACGGACGATGTACTGCATAAATCCAAGCGTCAAAGTCATCAAAAATTCTGAAGACTCTTTTCTACTTTTATTCTGTATTTTTACACTTTATTGAGTCTAGGAATTTCCTTGTAAAATCAAGTATGGTATTACTGGCTTAGGGTTAAAATTATTCTCCTTCTCTAAACCTATTTTTACCCTTCATATTTTCGATTACAAATATTTCAAAAATGTATTTCGAAAATATTCCTTTTCAAATGATTTTACAAATAACCAAAAACATGTTTGAAAACTGTTTTTACAAAAGAATTTTAAAATCTCCTGACAGAACTCAAAGCCGAGTTCGGCCCGAGTTCGGTCCGAACTCTGACCGAGTTCGGTCAGTTTGTATTCAAACTTTAGTTGCCTCCAAATCTGCGAGCAACGTCTATTTTGCGAGATATTTGCATCCGAACTCTGTCCGAGTTCTGCCCGAGTTCGGTTGGTAAAAACACCTATAAATAGAGAAGAATTTCTCACTTCAAATCAATCAATTCATTCTTCATTCTCTTCTCTATTCATTCAAGTGTTTTCTAGTGATCTAAAAGTTTCAAATCTCACCTATACTTCTCTTAGCCAAAAGCCAGTACTATCAGATTGATTTAGAAGTCTTTTGGTTATTCAGAGTTGTAAAGAGGTCGTCAAGTTTCAACAACAAGTTCTCGTTGTGGAGCTGGTCGTGCGCTCGTCACCAAGCACGGTGTATGTTGGAGTTGGTCGTGCACTCGTCAACAAGCACGGTGGTGTAAGAGTTGCAAGCACTCAGTTAAAGCTTGTGCCTTTAGTGGATTAACATCGAGCAAGAGTACTCGAGACTGGATTAGTCCTCTCAGAGGGATACCAGTATACATCGCTGTGTTACTGAGTTTGAATCTCCTATCTTTATTACTGCTCTTACATCATTGCCATAGTTTAATTTTTTAATTGGTGATTTTATTTCCGCTGCACACACGCACTCTATTCACCCCCCTCTAGAGGTGCTCAACGATCCTACAGAGCCCCCCCCTCTTTCTTCTCCATTAAGAAATCTCTCTCTCTCTTTCAAAAATCTCTTTTTCTTTCCAAGCTCTCTCTCTCTCCAAGAACCTTTAGGTATGCTTTTAATCCCTAATAAATTCCTCTTTACCATTAATGTCTTCACAATTTGGAGAGGATGAGATTCTCTACACTTTGCCCATAAATTTATAGGTTCTCTAGAAATCTAGGTTAAGGAAATTATTGGGGGTTTTCTATTTAGAGTATATATATATATATATATATATATATATAATATATATATAATATAATATATTAATTAATATATATATATATATATATATATATATTATATATATATTATCTGTGTGTGTGTGTGTGGTGTGTGTGTGTGTGTGTGTGTGTGTGTGTGTGTGTGGTGTAAGTATTTGTATTATGTATTTGTGGGTGTGTAGAGAATGGTGGTGGTGTTGTGTCATGAGAGTGGTGGTGAGAGTGTGAGTGTGTGTTTGGTTTGTGGGAGGGTGTGTGTGTATGTATTTATATATATATGGCATGTGTGTGTATGTATTATATATATATATATATTATATATATATATATATATTATATATATATATATATTATATATAGATATGTGTGTTTTGTGAGTTTTATATATATATATATATATATATATATATATATATATATAGATATTATATATATATATAGAAGAGAGGAAGTGAGGAGAAGAAGAATAGAAGGCAAGCAGCAGCAGCTGCTTGCACCAGTAGCAGCAGCATGTGCAGCAGTAGGAGCAGCAGTGGCAGTAACAGCAGCCACAGCAGCTGCTGTTTAACCGCCCTAGCCCTTTACCCCTTAAACCTCCCTATATATTATATATATATTATATATATATATATATATAATATATATATATATATATATATATAGAGAGAGAGAGAGAGAGAGAGAGGGAAATGAAGAGTAGAGTAGAAGAATGAGAGATTAGGAAATTAGAAGAAGAAGAAGTTAGAAGTTGAGAAGATTAGAAGAAGTTGGAAGAAATAGGAGGAGAAGAAGTTAGAAGAATAGGAATAGGAATGGGAAAGGATTAGAAGAAGAAGATTAAAAAGGAACTTGAATTAGAAGAAGAAGGATTAGAAGAATAGGAAAGAAGGTTAGAATAGGAATTTGAAGAGGAAAGAAGTAGAAGTATAGTATAGAATAGGATTTAGAAGAATCGAGTTAGAGAGCGAATTTGAGCCTGTATCGGAACGCGATGAAACTTGGCGTGGGGCTAGAATACGTAAATTAAATTTGCGGGTAAGCTCCCGGGAGGAAATCGGGGTCGTAGGGCACCGATATCGCGTCGTATCAGTGCGTATCTTAAAATATTCAAGATATCGGCAATGGGCCGTATCATGGACTAGACGTCCACTTTCCTTAGGAATTTTGGTAGGTAATATATCTATAGGCTAGTACCTTACTATCCTATGGAGCACGGGTCAAAATAACAAGCGTAGGTAGGCTAACTAGGTTTCCACTTAGGCTAGATTTTACCTTAGAAAAGGTAAAATAGGAAATTGGCCTACGGCCAAGATTTGAGTTTTGAAGTCCAAGATGGACTTGGATATGGGTTTAGAGGTTGGTAATAGTTAGAAATAGTCGCCCGACCTAGTCTTGACCCCGGTTGACCATGGTTGACTTTTTGGACCAAAAGTCAACTATGGGTCAACAGTTTACCCAATTTAGTCCCAAATACATTAGACTTGTAGTTGACCAAAAGTCAACTATTAGTCACCATTGACCTAGGATGACCTAGGGGTGACCAGAGTGATCGGAGTTGACCAGAGTGACCAGTTGACCAAAAGTCAACTGTAAGTCAACCGTTGACTCAAATCGACCTAGATTAATTCCGTTTGACTTGCATTGACCCAGTATGACCTAGCTAGACCTAATATGACTTAGGTTGACCTCTACAGTCTAGTTTGACGTATCTTGACCTAGAGACTAATAGGATTTAAATTATCTTGACTTTAATTCCTAAACAGAGTATTGATACGTCTTGTTCTCTATAGGTCCTCGAGACGCTGCATTTGCTCCGGTTGACATATCATACCATATACAGGAGTATATTCTCTGACACTTTTCCAATTATGATGATTGTTATAATTCATGTAATTAGTGTATATGCTTGTTTCTCGACACATTGGTCACACGGATTGGTAATCATGGATCCCGACATGAGATGTTATTCCTCGTTATCTTGGTATATCTTGTACAAGATTCCTTGTAGTTCTTGTGCAGTATATGGATACCGATTCGCGAGGAGACTTGCTTCCTTCTCGTAGAATCCCTATCATAACGTGTCTTGCTTGGATCCACTCTACCAGTCGGGGACGGAGAGCACTAGTCTAGATCTGTGGTCATTATCCGCTATTTATTCTTGTAGACCTTGAATAATACCAATCCTACACCATGTAGGATTGGTGGATCAGTAGACCTTGTGCAGACCCAAACCGGCCACTATTGTAGCTAGTACTCACACACCTAGAGATAGGATTCTTGATTCTGTACATGCCATGATCATTACTTGCCTTATTCTAGCTCTAGTTTACAGCTTACCTTGCATGATACTCACATGTACATTCCATAATTCTTGTATAACTCTCTATTTACTGTCTTATAGCTTTTCATATCTTGTGAACTGTTGTTAGATTGTACCTTTCCATCCTGACAGGATATGTTAAAAATATAGATGCTGACGAGGGAGATTATTGTACCTACTACGGTCCGGATGACGTAGTGGGCGTAGACTTGGAGACTTTGGTCCAGCAGGGCTTAGCTCCGCCTGATGAGACCCTATCTATTGCTTAGTTAGAGTAGGTATTTGTACTGGACATTGTCTCCAGCTACTTTTGAGACTGTTTTATTATGGACTGTATTGAGACTTGGACTTTATATATTCTTGTGTTGGACTTGACAGGTTATATTTTATTATCGTCTTGTTGTCTTTATCTTCAGCCTTTACGTTATCTTAGAGTCGTGATTGAGTACTCATATATATTCATTGCTTGTCCTCCGTTCGGAGTTGACCCTATTCTCGACAGGTTTTTTTTATATATATAAACTGTTTAGAGTAGAAAAATCTACAGCGTTCCACGCCGATTTTCGGTGAGGGCTGGGCGTTGTCGCGTCACGCTTTTAGGTGCTGGTCGTGACACATTTTAGTGGTGGCCCATGCAGGTCCTGTGTCGCAATTAGTGCGATGTCATGGCGGGCACTCGTCTTAGAGTGTTGACTACGAGCCTGTGTTACACATAGGAGGGTAGTAGGCTAAGAGTGCTCAATCACAGTAGGATCTTTTCTTGCTTATCTTGCTTACCGTCTTTGATATTGATTTACTGTATTCTAGCTGTCCTCCTTTGATATTGCCTTCATGTGCCATATTGATATCTTTTTTTCAATTTGTCTCCAGGATAGTGATGACTCATTCTCCT
>JANAVB010003382.1:0-41734 GCA_029216955.1 Iris pallida
ATGACTTTACGTCCTTGGCCTCTAGTCTCGTGTCTCTAGTCTGGAACCATTGACCTCGTGTTGATGAGATGAGTTATTCCACACGGTGAACCAGGACTTTTTCTGAAACTAACGAGAGTTGCCTTTTATTCTAGAAGTTGTAGAACCTCGGGCAGAGGATGAGGCGAGCGCGTCCAGCGACTCGAATAGTTCTGAAGCTGAGCATTCCGTCAATTCGATAGGAAGAATGTCTTCCGAAACCGGGCCTTCCGACAATCCTATGGAGCAGATGCTGCATATGCTCGAAATGTAGCAGAGGCAGGTTGCAGCATTCCAACAAGAAAGCGAGAAGCTGCGCCTGTAGTCCGAAAGACAACATGTCCAACTTGAAGCCCGATTCGAAATAATTTAAGATGCAGCAAGGGCAAGTTGATACTCTATGACAGTTAGTACAAACGGTCATGACCAATAGGAATTCTGTAGCCCGTACTATCGAACCTGTGACACGACCCACTAAAGTCGCACCCAGGGAGCCTTCGCCTCAGCTTGCACCGCCAGAGTAACACCTTTGAGATCACCAACTTCAAAAAGGCATTTCGCATTTTCTTTTTCGACACAGAAAACATGTCTCTCGCAGTCGACTGGCAAGAAGATATCGAAGATAATTTCGAGCTCCTTGGCATCGATGAAGTCAAGAAAGTCGTTTGCGCTCAACTTCAACTTCGGTTGAACGCGCACGACTGGGGGCTGTAAAAAAATAAGCGATACGTCGTGATGACTCTACCACACCGATCTCTTGTGCTACATTCCGCAAGGACTTCGAAGTCGAGTATTTGCCAGTGGCGATCCGTCAGGCGAAAGAGAATGAGTTCATGCGGCTGAAGCAATAAAACATGATAGTACGTTAGTATGCTGCAGAGTTTAACAAGCTAGACCGATTTGTTAGGGTCTATCTGCCAACGGCAGCGAGTCGAGCACAGAGATTCAAAATGGGCCTGAGGCCTTCCATTTTGCTCACGTGACTGTCCCTGAGTACCAAACAATGGGCGAATCGCTCAATCACCCCTCCGCATCGAGCCTCAATACCATCCAGTCTCTACAGGCCCTGTGCATACTTATATTCACAAACTTCATGGCAGTGGTAACAATGCTCATAAGCATCCAAACAGCGGTAACAAGGCGGCAACCAGGGAAGGGACCGAGTAATCAGCGATCATTGCTACAAGGAGGAGCACGTGACGAACGAATGCCGAATAAAACCAGAGCATGCTTTATGTGCGGTCGAGTAGGGCACGACGCACGCAACTGCCCTAAAGGTAGGCCGATCCAACGCCCTCCGCGACCGTACTACCAGTAGAACCGAGGCCAAGCACCTCGGGCTCCTCAAGCCGTACAACCTAATGGCCAAGACCACCGTCCTAATACCGAGGACGAGTCTACGCCGTGACCAGAGATGAAGCGTTCGCATTATCAGAAACAGTTCTCAGGAAAATCAAGTTCAAATGACAGTTAACAGTGTGTGTAATAGGAAACAGTTTATACATATCAGTCCCAAAGCCAATTTGAAAATCCTATAATCCAAATTCTTTGTTGTCATGAAATCTAACATGTATATAATCACTTAGACATATAGGGTTAAATAATATGGCAATCTAATCATGGGAAATTCGGTTGAAAATACATTTAAACTCAGAAATTAGGAAACATAAAAGTCTCGAACAGAAACATTGAATATACAAGGCAACACAAGCATTGAAACAAAATGAGAGTATTTATTGATAATGAACATAAGATTACAAAGGCATGCAGCCAAGATTACAATCACTCAACCTCCCTTTTCTCTCTGATTACAAGTCACTCAGCTCTCTCTCATCTCTCAATACAATTGACGAGTCAGCAGATGCTTCAGATAGGCGATGTTCATACATTAGTCCCGTATAAGTTCTGACTTCATGCGGCTGCATGCCTCAAAACGCCAAGGAACTTCGTGCCTCGACGTATATAAGCGAGCCCTGTTAGCCCAATGATTATATCATATTTTTGAATATGGCTAATCAATTCTGTGTGCTTGTAATATTGCAAACCTGAGAGGAAGCCAATCTATGGCTACTCTTCTAGATATATATAATTGAGAAACTTTTAGATTTTATCTGAAACTTTTATGTTCTAAAAGCGTCCTCCTTCAATCATGTATATATGGCTACTCAAGCTTGTAATATTGCAAACCACGTGTTATAACCACATTGCAAGATTATTTTTTGTGATGTACATTGCAAATTTTTATTTGAGTTCTTATAGTCGAACTCATCATTTACTTGTCCATTGTAAATTCGGTTGGATTTTCATAACATCTATGCCAACGGCAAATCTTTAGAGGGCGTTTGGTGTGCGAAATACTATATAGCCGGAAATTCTATATTTTAGGGAATCAAATTCCAAGGAATTATATTCCCTGAAAAATTACATTCCTACGTTTGGTGACAATATAATATTCCCGAAAAAGAAAATAAAAAATAAAAAAATGAAAAAGAAACAAAACAAAAAATAGAAGAAGAAGAAGAAGAAGAAGAAAAATGCCAAAAATGGAAAGAAAAAACTGGAAATTGCTGAGAAACCCAATTTCGGGGTTGGTTTGTATGAAAAACCCACCCGCAGGATAGGTCTTATGAAATGTCCAGAATTATATATTTTCACGTTAAGTATTCCAAGATTCCCTTTAGATGCTCTGTATTTACAAAATGTCATCTTTATAATACCATAACTACCCTTCGTACAAACTCAGATTTGGATTGCAATTTTTGTCTTCTTCTTCTTCACGAGAGATCTAAATTTTATTGCTCTTATCTTCAGCAGAGATCGCAAAGATCGTTCGTAGTTCACTGTGCTTTTCTTCAGTCGAACTCCGATCATCGCATCATCATCATCATCATCATCATCATCATCGTGGAAAGATTTGAAGTTTTCCGACGATTAGGTCAATTGTGGAGAGAGATCTTCTTCTTTTCCATAAGAGTTAGCATCGTTTTGAAAGAAGAACGAAAACTCTTGAATTTTTATTTCTGACAAAAAAAATTTACAAAAAAAACAAAAAAAATAGGTTTTAGGTTTCTGTCGACTGTTCTCCATCATTTTTCGTGTTAAATCACGGAGAATGACCATTCTCCGTGCTAAAACCATGGAGAATGGCTTTATCTATGTCAAAATGATGGAGAATGACCATTCTCCGTGTCAAAATGACAGAGAATGGATATTCTCCGTGTTAAAATGACGGAGAATGGTCATTCTTGTGTCAAAATGACGGAGAATGGCTACGTGATAAAATGACTGAGAATGGCCATTCTCCGTCATTTTAACACGGAGAATGGCTATTCTTGGTCAATTTAACAAGGAGAATGGCCATTCTCGTCATTTTAACACGGAGAATGGCTATACTTGGTTAATTTAACAAGGAGAATGACCATTCTCCGTAGTTTTAGCAAGAAGAATGGTCGTGGTTTTAGCATGGAGAATGACCATTCTCCTTGTTAATTGACAGAGAATGGCCATTCTCCGTCATTCTAACACGGAGAATGACTATTCTTTGTCAATTTAACAAGAAGAATGGTCATTCTTCGTGGTAAAATGACGGAGAATGGCCATTCTCCGTGTTAAAATGACGGAGAATGGCCATTCTCTGTGTCAAAATGACGGAGAATGGCTCCGTGATAAAAATGACTGAGAATGGCCATTCTCCGTCATTTTAACACGGAGAATGGCCATTCTTCGTGTTAAAATGACAGAGAATGGTCATTCTCCTTGTTAAATTGATGGAGAATGACCATTCTCCGTCATTTTAACACGAGAATGGCTATTCATGGTCAATTTAACAAGGAGAATGACCATTCTTCGTGGCTTTAGCACGGAGAATGGCCATTCTCCTTATTAAATTGATAGAGAATGACCATTCTCCGTCATTCTAACACGGAGAATGGCTATTCTTTGTCAATTTAACACGGAGAATGGCCATTATCCGTGGTTTTAGCATGGAGAATGACCATTCTCCGTGGTTTTAGCATGGAGAATGGCCATTTTCTGTGATATTACCACGGAGAATGATCATTCTACTGCATTTTATGGCCAGTTGAAACTTTGAAGGGCCATAACTTTTGATTGGGAGGTCGAAACGAGGCCCGGTTTGTCGCAAAAGGAGCATATTTTCGAGGAGCTGGAGATTAACCGCTTCTTCGTTAGTCGGCCTTCTAAAATTTTAGAATCGCAAAAAACTGATGTTTGGACCTCCGTTTTAACAGTTTTACCGTTTGTCTCAACCTTTTCGAAATTTATCGACGAGTTTTTGAAGTAAGGTTTGAAGATTTTTGAGCAGAAAACCTAGATTCGAAAATGAGCAGTGTATGGAAGAAGAGGAAGTATCGAAACGTTTTTTTATGAGTAGTTTTGTGGGTGTTTTCAATAAATTAGAAGGAAGGACAAAAAGGTCATTCGGAACCCCCTTTATATTTTTTGCTAATTCTGGACACGCGATGAAATGTTATTGTGCGGTGGATTTTTCATAAAACTTTTTCGCTTTTTGGACATTTCATAAATTTTCCCAAAAAAATTAAAAATGACAAAAAAAACGAAAAAAAAAAAGACAACCAAATAAAAAAAAGACAACAAAGACAAAAAAAAAGCCAAAAAACGACAAAAAATGAAAAAAAAAAAAGACAAAAAAACCAAAAACTAAAAAACGACAAAAAACGACAGAGCGACAAAAACGACAAAAGCGACAAAAACCAAAAAAGAACGATAAAAAGGACAAAAAATGAAAAAAAAAAGGACAAAAAAGAAAAAAAATAGTAAACAACGACAAAAAGACAAAAAACCGACAAGAAAGGCAAAAAAAATAAAAAAAGACAAAAAGCAGCAAAAATGTCAAAAAATGACAAAAAGGACAAAAACAATAAAAACGACAAAAAGAGACAAAAAACGGTAAAAAAACGATAAAAAACAAACAAAAACGATAAAACACGACAAACAAATAAACGACAAAACAGACAAAAACGACAAAATTGGACAAAAAACAGTAAAAAACGAAAAATTTGAGAAAAATGACCAAAAATAACAAAAACAACACAAAAGTGATAAAAACGACAAACAGCTACTAAAAACGACAAAACAGACAAAAACGACAAAAAACAACAAAAACGACATCGGTAAAAACGACAAAGAAGAGACAAAACAACAAAAAACAACAAAACTACTAGAAAAATGAAAATAAAAAAAACAAAAAATGACAAAAATCGGTAAAGAAAAGGACAAAAAGAGGAAAAAAAGATAAAAAATGATAAAATACAACCAAAAATGACAAAAAAACAACAACAACGATAGAAAACGACAAATAACTAATAAACGACAAAGCGGACAAAAAAACGACAAAAAAACAAAAAAAAAAGACAAAAATCGATAAAAAAAGGAAAAAAAAAAAAAAAAAAAAAAAAAAAAAAAAAAAAAAAAAACAAAAAAAAAAAACAAAAAACGACAAAATAAGATAAAAAAACGACAAACAACTACTAAAAATGACAAAACACAAAAAACGATAAAAAAAAACGACAAAAACGACAAAAAAAAACGACAAAAACTACTAGAAACAAAAAAAAATGACAAAAACCGGTAAAAAAGATTTCAAAAAAGCGACAAAAAGAGAAAAAGTGACAAAAAAAACAAAAACGACAAAAAAAAAAACAAAAAGGGGCAAAAACTGGTAAAGGACGACAAAAAACGACAGAAGAAATAACGGGTAAAAATGTCAAACAATGACCAAAAAAGCGACAAAAACAACAAAAAACAACAAAAAAGGACAAAAACGAAAAAAAAAAAGTACAAAAAAGGAAGAAAAAAATTTAAACAATTTTTTTTTCTCGGACAAAAATAAAACTTAAGGGATAGAATTTCCATGTTTTATGGATAATTTATTTATCAGGGTATTTATAATTCTCGGGAATAAAATTTTTATCGTCCAAACAAATATGATAATAGATTCCACCCAAAAATTTTCCGGAAAAAAAAAATACCGCATACCAAACGTACGCTTAAAAAAAAAGGTAAAACACCAATACATAAGAGAGAAACAAGAGTACGAGCAAATCTACTTCTGGTAAGAATCCAACTCTCTTTGAAGTGAAATTTTACTTCTTCCATATAAATCTCCAACAGTTATTATATGCTTCATGGAAGTTCTCTTGTAGTATCGAATATAAGAATTATTCTTAATCCTTGATCTCACCTTCTTATCCTTCTTCTTTTCTTTAAAAAAAAAAAATTAAGACAATTAAACTTGAATTCAATAGGTCTACCCAAACCATTGTATATGATAGCGGAATCCCTATAAAGCCAGTTCCCCCACCACCATTCATTATCCAAGATTCCTCCTAGAGAAGTGTGCCCGGCCAGCACGTCACACAAAAGTGGTGGTGGCGTGCATGAACCGTCCACTACAACTCCGGCCATTGCATAACTGAGCATCTCTCCTATAAATACCGGCCAAACCATAAGTCCCAGGCCATCTCAAGCAGCAAAGAAAATCTCTCAAGAATTTCTTAATTTCCTTCAAGCAACTACTCATATCGGAATGTCTTCCAACTGCGGCAACTGCGACTGCGCTGACAAGTCCCAGTGCGTGTAAGTAGCCCATTCCTCGCTACCTCGATCTTGCATGGCTTTTTCTAAATCATTTTGTTGCTTCCATAGTTTGTCCGATATTTATAGAGAGAGGAATGGTCGAATCTCCAAATATTTTTCGGAATAGGAAATGTCTTTTTTTGACCATTAAGATTAGATTGTTAAACAATTCCATTTCTAGAAATATTTTGAACTAATCTGAAAAGTAAAAAAAATAATAATAATCCAACGATTACTATTTCGAAAATATTTGACGACAGATTTGTATTGAGTCAGTCCAGTAATCCCAAAATAACAATGAAAATCAGAAAAGATGAGTGGGTTCAAGTTTCTACTTTTTTTCAAGGTTACTTGGGCCATGTACTGTTTTTAATTATGATTTTTATGAGTCGAGTATCTTTAAAAAAATTCTGTAACTAGAGTGGACTAGTCATGGGTCGCGGCAAGGAGAGGAGAGGAAATCAATTTCTTGTCAATTTTTTTTCTTTTGAAAAATTGTAATTTTTATCCATTTTTTTTCAGTGTTTGGAAAGGCCAAGAAAATTGGAAGAAATTTTTCTCTCCCTTGAAAATCAGTTTCCTTTTCCAAATATTTTCTTTGACATCTAAAAATAGAAAAGAAATTACTTTTCTTTCCTAATGTCACGATTCCGTGAACCAAACATGGCCTAAAAGAAAATGGAAAGGGAAAAAAAAAAGGTACGTCTAAGTGAAATACATAATTATATGAGACTGCAACATCTAAATACATAAGAAACTCTTATATACTTAAATTTCCGCTTAAACAAACATCCCAAAAAGGTTCTTAGCATATTTTGTTGTTCTATTTTTTGAGGAACTGATGCCTTTAGATAATCAAATCATTCACTGGAGAGGAAGAATCGACATAGCAACACATGCATGTAAATTACATGATTTTCAATTCTTAATAGCTTATTTTTTATATTTTCCAACATTCTGTTTGAAATTATTGAATTTCTTCCTTAAAAAAAATTGCAAACAAAAAAAAATAATGTAAATGTTACCGGTCTCCGAGGAAGTCGTGCACGTAGCACTGCCTTAAGAGTTAATCCGGATCTATGTGCAGACTTTGTCCGAATATTTCTAGTGTTAAAATTTTCGTTCCACCGGTATCTCCTTGTCACACACAACGCAGAAAGAGTGACCCTTGACTTAGCTCTGCCCAGAGCAACAATGAAGAACAGACGAGAACTTTGAGGAGACAAGAATTGGAAAGAGTTTTCATATAGGGATTTTTTGTGTGTAAAAGAGATAGGCTTAATTGCACTTTGATATCTTCAACTATTCCGGTTTTTTCAACTTGATACCCTAAACTTTTTTACTCAACAACTTAATACCTCAACTATTATTTTTTTTCAACTTCATACCTAAAATTTTAAAAATTTCGACAATGCCCTTATCCCTTCCCTCTTCCCCTTCTCCCCTCCCCCCATCCCCCACTCCAGCCACCCCCTTCTCCCGCACCGCCCCAGCCCCCCCTCCCTCCCGCTCCGCCCCCCCCTCCGGCCACCCCCTCTCCCGCTTCCGGCCACCCCCCCCCCCCCCCTCCTGCTTCCGTCCGCCTCCCCCCCCCCCCCCCCCCCCCCCTCCCGCTTCCGTCCACCCTCCCCCAGCCTCCCTCCTCCCACGCTGTCGTGCCCTAGGGGGAGAGGCGGGGGCGGGTGGCCGGAGCGGGAGGGGGGGGGGAGGCGGCCGGAAGCGGGGGGGGGGGGTGGCAGGAAGCGGGAAGGGGGGGTGGGGGGGGGGGTAATTTTCAAGTTTGACCATGGATATTTTTGTCCAAAAAAAATTTCGGGTATCAACTTGTTACAAAAAAAAGTTTAGGGTATTAAGTTGAAAAATCAGAATAGTTGAGGGTATCAAAGTGCAATTAAGCCAAAGAGATAAGAAAGAGGTTCAATTTATAGGCACAGAAGGCTGTAACGTATGGCTGGATAATGACACATAAAAAAAACGTGTTGTAACATTTTTAATTAATATGGATAATCAATCAGTGTAAAGTTTGGAATAATGAAAAAAGGCTGTCCAATGTTCAAAATATTTGTGGACTTAGAAACGGTCAAAATATGAAAGAGGAGCAAAAATATTTTTAGGATCTTAGCCCGAATCCAAAGAGAAAATTGAATCGACATTTGGCACCTGCAGATATGAGCATGTACCCACACCAATTACGTGCGCCGAGCCAAACAACGATAGCGTCGTGCACGTGTGGCCATAGGACTACCCACACAAGCCTTTTAAGGGAAAAAAAAATGCTAGACAATATAAGCACATTTAGTCCTCACATCTAGACGATCTGGGATTATAGAAATATGGAATTGAGGTTTTGCTGCTCACTCACAACCAACACATTCTACTACCTTTTGTTAGTACTAAGTAACCTGATTAATTGGTATTTGCAGGAAGAAGGGAAACAGCTATGGTGCCGTGATCGAGGAGAAGGGGTAAGTTTCTCCAATCTAACTTCGTGGACTACTGATACATACCGTATATTAATTTGCTTGTATATTATTTTTGATGTACACATATTGTACCATATGATACATATACATGTGATACAATAATTCTAGAAATTAGGTTTATACTTCAAAATCAATATATAAATTATTTACAATTTTTTTGTTTGTTCCACCTTTGTCACCTAGTTTCAGAATTAAAATGTTTCAGTATGCACTGCGTAACTCAAATAAAAAAACGAATATTAACTATCAATTTATATCATATCGTATCGGATCAACCGATACGTAACGAAATGGTAGTATATCATACCGTATGTAAGATATGCGATACGCTGGATACCAATAACATAGATTTGCTAATATCTCTAGTGTCATCTTGCAGTTACGTCGAGGAAGTCGTGGAGTTCACTGCCGAGAACGATGGCAAGTGCAAGTGTGGCACCACGTGCACCTGTGTCGACTGTGGCTGCGGCAAATGAACAACCTCATATGCGGGATCCAAATAAATATAGAAGCAACATGCGCTAATAAGGAACTGGTTGTGTACTCGTGTTCCGAATACCTGGATGTCTCTGTCTGTGATTGTGTGCTTGTAATATTATTGCAAACCTGAGAGGAAGCCAATCTATGGCTACTCTTCTGGCTATATATAATTGAAAAACTTCTAGATTTTGTCGAAAAACTTTTATGTTCAGAAAGTGCTTAAATTAACTAAGGATAAAACGTGAACCTCTCCACTAACATATTACTAACCACTATTAATATGATCACACATTCAACTACAATAAATGTTTACCATCTTAAAAATAAATTTAGGGAAGATTTATGAAATGCCCAAAAACTAAAAAAGTTTTATGTAAAACCCACCGCTAAAAAAACTTTCATCGCGTGCCCAGAATTAGAGAAACTTATCCAAAGCGGGTTCCAAATGACCCTTTTGCCCTTCCTTTTAATTTATTGGAAACACCCACAAAACTGCTCTTAAAAAAATGTTTCAATACTCCATCTTCTTCCATACGCTGCTCACTTTCGAATCTAGGTTTTCTCCTCAAAAATCTTCAAAAACTCGTCGAAAAATTTCGGAAAGACCGGGACGAACGACAAAAGTGCTAAAACGGAGGTCCAAACATCATTTTTTTGCGAATCTAAAATTTCGGAAGGCCGTCTAACTGTGAAGCTGGTACTTTCAGTCTCCTCGACGATACGCTCATTTTGCGACAAACGGGACCTCGTTTCGACCTCCCAGTCAAAAGTTATGGCCCTCCAAAGTTTCAGCTAACCATAAAATGCAGGAGAATGGCATTCTCCGTCTTAATTTACACGGAGAATGACCATTCTCCGTCTTAATTAGGACGGAGAATGACATTCTCCGTCTTAATTTACACGGAGAATGGTCATTCCAGTGTTAAACGCAGGAGAATGACCATTCTCCGTGTTAGAAACACGGAGAATGCCATTCTCCGTGTTAAATGAAACGGAGAATGTCATTCTCCGTGTTAAATAAAACGGAGAATGGCATTCTCCGTCCTAATTAAGACGGAGAATGGCCATTCTCCGTGCTAAATTAAACGGAGAATGACCATTCTTCGTCTTAATTAGGACGGAGAATGCCATTCTCCGTGTAATTTATCACGGAGAATGGTCATTCTAGTGTTAAAACGCAGGAGAATGACCATTCTCCGTGTTAGAAACACGGAGAATGCCATTCTTCGTGTTAATTAGGACGGAGAATGCCATTCTCCGTCTTAAGTAAAACGGAGAATGCCATTCTCCGTCCTAATTAAGACGGAGAATGACATTCTCGGTCCTAATTAAGACGGAAACGGAGAATGTCATTCTCCGTGTTAATTAGGACGGAGAATGGCATTCTCCGTCCTAATTAAGACGGAGAATGTCATTCTCCGTCCTAATTAAGACGGAGAATGGTCATTTCCAGTGTTAAAACGTGTAATTTAATTTTTTCAGGAATAAAGAGTTTCGTTCTTCTTTCAAAGCGATGATAATTCTTATGGAAAAGAAGAAGAAAGATCTTCTCTCCACAATTGAAGATCTGAGTTCAAATGTCTCCACGATGAAGATGATGATGATGGTGATGATGATGACGAGCGATGATCTGAGTTCGACTGAAGAAAAACACACCGAACTACGAACGATCTTTGCGATCTCTGCTGAATATGAGAGCAATGGAATTCAGATTTCCCGTGAAAAAGAAGAAGACGAAAATCGCAATCCAGATCTGAATTTTTTGAATTCAAATACATATAGATGACCAATTCGCACGGAGGGGTAGTTTCGGTATTATAAAAATAGCAGTTTCTAGCGGGTGGCATCTAAAAGGGAATCTTGGAATATTTAACGTGAAAATACTTAATTCTGGGTATTTCATAAAACTTATCCAGCGGGTGGGCATTTCATAAAAGCCCACCCCGAAATTGAATTTCTCAGCAATTTCCAGATAAATTTATTTCAAAATATTTTATACTAATTTAAACTGAATTGTCATGCAAGCATACATTTACAAAATACAAAAAAAAAAAAAAAAAAACGTGTGTGCAACTTCTAGTGAAGTTAATATTGAATGTAATATGTCATTGAAGTATATTTGGCATATTTTTTTTTTTTTTTTTTTTTTTTTTTTTTTTTTTTTTTTGAGGGTGTCCACTTCTTAATGGTGCTTGGAGGCATGCCTCCAAGGGGGCTCGAATCCGCGCCACTGCGCCGGGGTGCTCCACCGTTCCCAACGGGCTACGGCCACGGGGACAAGTATATTTGGCATTGATCAAGTGCCACCTAATTTCAGCATTCACATCAAATTACATGAGCTCTGAACGGTTGGAGAAAAGTCTCCCGCATGTTTGTTAATAGGACTTCAACAAAAAAACATCTCATAACCTACAAGAGGCTACTTACACTATTTACCCATACGAGAAGCTGAAATTGTATATTTAGCATCAAAGATTATTGTTATTATTTTCATAGCATAAAGTTTGCATAAATTATATTTTGAGACCCAAAACATCCATCGGAAAGACCTATTAATGATTCCACCAGTTTGGTCGCTGAAAGCCCAATCCGTCACTGAAACCCTAATTTTGTCGCTAAAAATTTCGCATATAAAATATTTCATTAAATTGTTTCTGTGATAAAAAAAATTAACCGTTAAAAATACGCCCTTCAAAATGACGTATTCTTCACATACTTAATTAGCCAACCACTAAGCAGGATTAATTTTTTTAATAAATATATATGGAAAAAAAAATGTCCTTCAGAATGGTGTATTTTGTGCAAAACATAAAATACTCACAACTGAAGGACGTTTTGGGGGTCAGATCGCAATTTCACTAAACTATATGCTCTCAGCTCAATTTCAAAGAAATTTGATGCTATATATACAATTTTCTGTACCGAGAATGCACGACGAGAAACAAAAGTAACATTAGAGACCACTATCAGGATCAAAAAATACTAGCTCCATCTTGATATGGGTTTGCTATTCTAAAGTCAAATTAGGACAGTTCTCTTCTTGCCTCTCCCTGAAGCCTTCCTTGCCCAAGATTTGATGAAAGACAAAATAAAAATTGTTATTTGTTGGATGTTTCTGTATTTGTTATTGAATTTCTTATTATCTGTGAATTTCTTTTGTGAATTCCTTATTAGTACTTTTTATTAGTATTTTGTATGGAATTCAAATATCCATATCAAAACATGGAAGTTATCAAAAATCAGTAACACAAAGACCTTGCATTTGTTCATCTTAGTAGGAAACTATACCACATTAATTTTGACTTGAAAGGACTATATATTATACAAGATGATCATCATAAGAGGTCAATATCCTTAAAAACATTTTGGAAACAAGAACTTAGCAGATTTTTCTGAGATCACTGGTAGCCCAATTCTTCCCTTGCCGCAAGGCTTCAAGCCGGCACGACTGACCCTTCACCAGCCTATCAATAGAAGGCCTCTCCCCTGGGACGATCCCGAAATCGTCATTGTACTCTTCCATGCCCTCGACCAATAACTGCCAGATAAGGGTACCTGCCCCAGCTCCATTCTTGGCTGCAGACTCGTAAACCGTGTCGAATATGTACTTGTAGAACGAGTCGCGATGCGAGTGTTCGAAGTCCTTGTTCTTGTTTGAAAGCCCGAACTCCGTGAACATGACTGGCTTTCCCAGTTCATTATCTCCGTCTTCAATGTGAGAGGTCACCCATTTGGAGAGGAATTCCATCTTCTCATCCAGGGGTGCTTCCATCCTGTAGAAGAATTACATTTCCCCTTTAATCCTGAGCCATTTTCATGAATTGCAGTTGAATGATCGAAATTTCATAAATAAGTATGTTGCACATATGCTAAATATGACATGACACGATATGGACATGGTGACATGTATATGACACCAATTTTTCTCTGTCCCAAGTGTACTTGGATGGTCTGTCTCGGTCTCTCAGATAAGGACACGACACAGAGACCACATTATCGTTGGAGTGTCCATGTGTCCTAACCCAACAATGTTTCAGTGCTATTGTGTGTTATACATTATTGATGCACACAATGAGAGATAAAGAGGAGTATATTAAGGTTTTAGTTCTTTTGTTACCAATGATCTGGATATATATGCACAGAAGCGAAGTCGATGGATGAGATTTTGTTGTTGCGGATGAAGTCCAATCCAAGGGTTCTGTACCAATCTCCCGGGTTTACACTCAACTTCCTCGGGGTGCTTGTTGGCCCATAAAATCCTTCAAACCCAACTGTTACAAGGTGCTTCTTGTCAATTGATTTCACATACTCTGCCATTTCTTCCATCCAATCCTGAGTGTTTTACAAATGTAGGAATAAATGAAACCAGGAATTTGCATATATATACTATGAAATTATCAAGCAGATCGGGGGACAAGCGTGCTCTAGCTAGTTAATTATGCCGTTCATTTAACACACAAAGTGATAGGGGGCAACACATTTAAGTTGATAACTGTTAGGGGACGACACACAATTTGTTAGGGACAACACACTATTTCAAACACCCAACTTCCTCTTCCTCTCCCTCTCATACAACTTCCTCTACCTCTTCCTCTTTCTTCTGCAAATGCCTCCGTTGTAGGGGGGTTTGGAAACGTTAGAAATCGTGACAATCGGATTGAGGACGACGAATAACTGTCAGGATTCTGACAATTCAAAATGTAGTCCGGGCTGCCGAAATCCTAGCAGTTACAGAACAACATTTTCTATCTTAGGACTGTCATGATTATGTCAATCCTAACTGTAGTCAGGACTGTCAAAATCCTGGCAGTCCTAAGTCCTTTGTCGTTCCCAAATCCGACTATCACCTTTCAAACCCTTGTAATGAGGTTCGAAACCATTGATATTCGAAAGAAGTAGAGGAAGTTGTATGAGAGGAAGAGAAGTATGGAATAGAATTGTGATAGTCTCTAATATTTTGTAAGAATAATTTGGGTATAAAAAAAATGACCATATTTTTAAAAGATTTGATAACCTCTATCACAGTGTGGTACCCCTAGTAATTTCCTAAATTAAAATGTAGTTGTGGAGCTTGTCTATTCTGTGATGGGAGAAAGCTCGGTTGATAGTGATAGATGTTATATATGCTGAGAAGAATGAAAAAAAAAAAAAAAACTTACTTGGAGAGTGTCACCAGTTGGATCCGACATGCACTCTGGTTCGTTCATCAACTCCCATGCAAAGATGGTCGGATCGTCTCTGTACTCTACTCCGGTCAAGTGGTTCTTCCTCGTCAAGATAGTCTGTCATTGACAACGAGGCATCGTTTATAATTGTACCATGACAATCGAACATCAACAGAGCAATTAACTGATGTCACAACCGGGCATTGATCACCTTCACATATGCCTTGAAGTAACTGCGGATGGATGGATCGAAGAAGAAGGAATTGTTGGAGGTGCTCAAGCCAATGCCGGCATCCCATGCCCACTTCACATACTGCGTCTTCCCACCATGTTCTTGGAGGTTGTTGACCAAACTAAGAATTAGCCTTATTCTATGTCTCCGTGCCTCGGCGACGACTCTATCCAATGCCTACGTCACCACTCAAAGTTATATATATTATCGCAAGAATAAGTGGTACCGATATTGTGTCCTTATTCGTATCCGTGTCCGTATTGATATAACATAGACTGCTATACAACTCATCTACAACCTGGACATTTTAAAATACAATAGGACACACACCAAATAGATGCCTTGAATGTATGTATCCATGTGATCCGTGCAACATAGCATCCCATAAGCATAAAGATATGAACCAATGTTTTAGAAACCGGACCGATGATCGAACCAATTTTTTTGGATATAGATCGGACCGAGGTTCAACCGAGTTCAACCAGGGTTCAACCGGGATTCAAATATACTTGGTTTGGTTTGGTTCAAATAGGTAAGATATTCATATTTATTTCTTGGTTTGTTTTGGTTCTTAGTATGTTGGTTTGGTTTAATTTTACAGCTATAAATTCTATCAAAACCAAACTAAGAATCAAATGCTCCAAATTACACATAATAATTTATTTTGATTTATTTAAAAAAACTAAAGTTGGCCGTCCAATTGTGAATCAGTTCGGCCGGATCACAGGTTGAATCCCGATTTTGAAAAAACCGGCGGTTCTTTACATGACTCGATTTTAGTCAGACCGGATCGATTTTTTTTGGCATAAACCGGTTGGACCTGATCCAACGGGCGGTCCGGTCCGGTTCTTAAAACACTGATATAAACAACTGAAACACTCATTCAACGTACACCATCTGGCTATGGCTATGAACAACACAAAGACGTACAATTTCAAGCTTAGCTTAGCATGAAGAATGTTTGCTGCATGTGCATGAGAAGCTAGGTATCTGAACCCAGTACGTACCTGGAATACTCGTTCATCGAAACGGCCGAGCGAAACTTGCAAGGCGCGCTCGGTGCCATCATTGAAAGCCCAAGTCCGGCAAACAGTGAGCCCCAGCTCCGAACCGGCTCGGAGAATTGCACCTACTCTAGGCCTGCTGAAGTCCTCCACTGCCTGGTCCATCAGCCAGTAAGAGTTCCAGCCATTCACGAAGAACGGCTTCCCGTCCAGAACGAACCGAGTCCCGTTCCTTCCGACGAAGTTGAACTCTGGCTCGACAGCGGAACGGAAATCGAGACCCCCCACGAACATGTATATCGCGTACATGAGCGTGGCGATGCCGAGATAAACGGCGCCGTTGCCTGCCGCGCCTCTCTTGGGGCCGGGAGGATCAGGCCTAGACCACAATCCCATATTGACCGAGTATTGAGACCAAGAGAAGAACGGAAAGGAAACTTGATTTTTTTTTTTTTTCCTCTTCTCCTCACTTCACTATATACTTGGGTTTTAAATGGTCAAGGAGTATGCTGTTGAAGGGATTGAAGAACAAGCTAGGCATATGTAAAACTTATTAGAGGCTCAACCTAGCAATTATTGACTTCAGAATAAAACTCTCATCACTCTCTCCCTAATTAGCTATAGCTGTCTCCCAAAAAAAATATCATCACAATCAACAACTGTCGGTGGCCGACGACGCAGGGACTAGTGCTCATTGAGTCACTTGGTTTCTTCATGCTATGCACTTGTTTAATACATAATTTAGGACAACTTTCCATACATTCCACATAACTAGCTAGCTAGCTTGGCTGGATGCTGTGAACTGCAAGGCTTTTTGTTTCTAGATGAACATGTTCTTTTGGAGTCTATTCGTAGTGCATATATGGTGGGTGTATTGATCTTAAATTTGTGATTAGATTTCCATTAAGATACTATACTAGAAGATGTTCTTGACCCATCCAGCTTAGTGTTTATGAAGGGTGTCCAACTGCCACGAAGTTTCGGGTCAAGATATACATAACCTTAATTCTGAATTTTTTTTTTTTTTTTTTCAACTCACTCAGCATTCTCTTGAACTTCGATGCAAGCGCCAAGCGCCAACTATGTGATGGGATATGGTATATGAACATTGTTGTGAAATAGTATCTAGATTATACACACACAAAAACAAGGAGGATGTGAAGAAAAGAAATTCTTTCACTAATTTATGAAACTTATAAAATCAACTCTCACAAATTTTAAACCCACAATTTTCTCTCGGTATACCCAAACCCTATAAATCAAGCTCCAAGAAAATCCTCCCAAAAATTCTCACCAACCTACAGTAAATAATAGAATAGACTGAAAAAAAATTCATAGAAACACATATAGTCTGACCCTACTCCAAATAAGAGTAAAATCAAATAAACAAATAGTTCACTCAAGAAAGCAAAGGAATCTTGAATATATTGTATTAAACAAGAAAACTCAATTATTTGATCTTATGGGAAGATTGAATGGTAGGCAATCACCTTTCGATACACATATAATATATAATACTATTTGTTAAGTTTGTAATAATTCATTAGCTAGGTGTGAATCAATAGATGATCTACATATATCAAGCATGGGAAACTATTAGATGATCATATTTTGAGATGTGGGAGAAACAAGTCCAAATGACAGGGAATCCATGCATCTTTTCCTCCATTGTTTAAGGACAAAAATGTACATTGCTGTCACGTGGACCATCCTCAACAGCTACAAATTTTATAATGTTTAATGAACATTTATGTCTTCCATTTCCATTACAGTTTCGGTACGACAACTTCCACCCACCTAATCCACAGATAAGTCCAACAAGACTGTAAGTTTGGACAACCCTCCTTCATCGGACAACTGATCCCACACAATTTATTTTTTCCAAAGGTTCAAGAATATAATTGATAAGAAAAGGGTCTTCACTACAAGAAATAGGACCTACAATAGCAGTTTTTCTATAGCGTTCAAGTGTCACCGCTATAGAATGTTATCAACAATAGCGTTATTTTTGCAGTGCTATAAAAATATCTATCTATAGCATTTCCTGAACGCTGTAGAATCTATAACATTTTTTACATCATATGTTTGTATAAAAATGGACTTCCGTCAAAGGCTCAGCCGATCATTTTTTTATTTCCCTCTCGATTTTTCAGCGGCATATCAAAAACTCCCTCCTAAAAATTTCTATTTCCAATTTCAAGCCCTGAGATCTCCCTCACTACACCAAAATTTCTATTTCCAAAATTTCTCCCCTCAAAACTTTCTTCTTTATTTTTCCTCTCTTTTCTGAAAGCTTCTCTCGAAACCATCGCTCATGCTGGAACCGCTAGCCCTTTTCTCAATCCACCATCATTCTTTCCTTCCTCATTTGCACCTTCTCCTGCGCTGCGCCCTTCCGTAGCTTTACAAGATGGAGGAAGGGAAGGATGGTCCCAACGGGTTAGACTCGGGGACAAGGGGCGGAGGAGCGGGCGACGTCACTACTCCCACCACCATTCTTTCACACTCTCTCTCCCCCTCTCTCTTTCTCGATCCAAACCCTAACCCTAAAATCTCAAGAATCGCCATGTCCCCAGGTTCGAAGAAGGAGAAAGCCAAGAAGAAGAAACAGAAGAGAAGACTGGCCTTAATCTTATTTTGCTCCTACTCTGACAACGACGAGTTCCTACGATAATGGTTTCTTCTTCGACTCCTTTCTTTCGGTTAGGGTTTATGATTTGGGGAAATTATTCATTTATGGTCTACTAATTTTTTTCTCCCTCTGGTATAATGATGGCTCATTATATTGGTTTACTACTTTTTTTCTATTGCAATTTTAACTTTGACAAATACTAATGTCAGTTATAACTAGGCAATAATGAGATATGAAATTGATTGTAAACTTAAGCTTCCCTTGCTATATAATTGGTATGACATACAACTCTGCAGGAAACTGAGTCCCTTAGCATTGCCTTTAGAATTTATTAGTTATTGAGTTTTATTCTTACATGCATGTTAATTATTGGGTAATAAAATTGGATTTTAATGTTGTTGCTTTTGGGTTTCTTTTATGAATTTGATATTGTTGCAAGAGCAATTTCCTTTCAATATGGGTACGATCTATTGGATGTTAATGGTATTGAGTGGAACTTGTCACAAGTTATGATTATGTTAGTGTTCCATGCTTAAAGTTTATTTGTGCTAATACTAGAAAATTTACTTATGAATTTTGCTGCTAAAAGGGGTTCTTCAGTTCAGTACAAGACTGCTTAACATTATTATCATGTGGAAGAATGATTAAGAGATATACACACAAATTGATTAGGCTTTCTTGACTAGAAAGAACACAAACTAACTAACAAAAAAGAAAGAAAAAAGGACTCCCAGCTATGGATGGGGGGTTGCCGGAGAGGATAGGGGGAGTTGGTGATTTGGGGTCGATGAAGCCGTGATGTTTGAGGAAATGCCTGACCGAGTCAGGCTTGGAAGGGGAGGTGGTGGGGTATTTATTGCGATCATTTATTTATTTTCTCAGAAATGTATTATCATCAGTTTTACAGGTTTGGATATTTTAAAATATAGCATGTTGGACGATCCATTATGGTGGCATTTTGTTTTCTTTTGTAAAATATTCGGTATTCTTCTGCATTGCAGATAATTGGTTATAGCATATTTGCTGTAATTTTTAATGTTCATTGGGCTGTTACCCAAGTTTCTCATATGTAACTACATTCATGTACCTTTCTCTATATTTTCCTATGGCTCATCTTCAACTGTGGTCCAATGTTCTTACTGTAGGTCAATGGTGAATTGAACTGCATAAAGCAGAGTTTTCCTTGCCAATTGTCATAATGCCTTCACAATTGTCTCTAATAAGCCTTTTTGAACTTGTTCCCATGTTTTCTTTCTCTTTGCTTGTGGTTGTGTTAATGGTCCATAGCTTCTAATATATTCAATCGGATCCTTGCTGTAGGTAGAATATCCCAGTCTCTATGCAGTTGCTTTAGCTGTCTTTACTATATATAGCATCGAAGGATCTATTGATATCAAAATTCAGGTGTCTTCATATGTTGTTAGTTGAAAAGCTAGTGCTCTATATATTTTATCATATGCAGGCTTAAGACAGTTGATCCTTTTGTGCTTTTGCTAGATTCTTATTACTTAAAACTTATTTTTCATCATGTAGGTTGAAGAACAAAATTCAATCTGACAAGATTTATAGAATATCTTGGGGCTACTTGTTTAGAAAAGTTTTATACTCTCAAGCTGCTGTTGTTTATATGCTCATCCGATTAGTAAAAAAAATTGGAGAACCAGCCCGAAAGTTAAGCTAAACCTACCCAGAACTGGCCTTCTAGCTTTGATGGGAATCTTTTCCAACTTAGAAAGGGTGACACAAAGTTGACAGTTGATTCTAAACGCTTGGTTTTGTAGCTTTCTTAACTGTGAGCCTTGCTCTATAACCAACCCTCTTTTGATGGAGTAGGCTTTGATAATGATAACAGGGAGGATTTTATACATTTTATTGAATATTTCCATTTTTTTAGATTTCTAAAGTTAGTTCGTCTTTTGTTTCCAATAAGTTAACTGAGATTTAGGTTTTAAACCTCACCATGATTGCAACTTCAATTCTTCTTCTTTTCCTTTTTATAGGTGGCAATGTTGGTTTTGATTGATGCAAGTGTTTATGCTAAAGGCACAGGAAACATGAGTAGATTACCTAAAGTAGTGGCATATGCTGGGGTATGCAGTAGCTCTGTAGATACATGTATAATTTTTGATCTGAAGTGATTATGTTGTTGACTTTTGCAAGTTTGGTTTCAGATGATTGTTTTATGTTAGTCTATTTTATACAATTTAAGTCACTTTTCTTCTAGCAGTGAATTCTTGATGATTCTAATTCACGTTTAATACGTTATGGACTCATCTGTTTTAATCGGAACCAGGCAATTGCTACAATTTTAGTAACTAATTTTTCTTCTGCTAGGTATCTTTACTAAAAAGTACATCACTGAGGCTCTATGCAAATACCTTAGCCTTCAATAGATTTTCATTTACCACCTTCGACTGGACAAAAGTAAGTACTATGCAGTTTATTCTCTTTGTAAGTAGGTGTATTGTGCATGCTTTATTTCTCTGGAGTTTCCTATATTTTTATGAATTGTACTAGAATGCTGGTAGTATTCCTCGGATATATGGCACATATGAATTATTGTATGATTCAGTATCGATGAAATAATTTATGGGTTCTGTTATGTATCATTTAACTGGAATACCTGATTTTTTTCTTTAAGCGAAAAGTGTGTGAATGATTTACTCAACATAAAGGAAAAAAGTAAGAAGAGGTAAAGCTATTTTATTATCTATAAACTGAAAGATCGTACAAGGGCGGCTTAGTCGGGGCATACACAACATTAAACATTTTTGATAATGAATATAAGCAAAAATATGAGATTTCTGTTGTTGCCTGGAAGAGTCCTAGAATTTCATCAACTAATGTATTTGATCTATGTGCATTATATTTATGGCTAAGAAGAAAATTACCTTTATGTTACATTTGTGCAGATTGTTTTTCATTTCCTAGATGATACCTAGGGCTAGTTCGAATCCCATTTGCTCAAACGTCCATTTTTTCCGGATGCTTGTTGGGCTAACGTTTCACAAATGCCTAAAACATCCATAAAAAATTGAAACCGTTTGACACCATGGAGTCTCGGATGCAATGTAATTGCAATCAAAACTGGCCCTTAACACAGTAGATTTAAAACAGAACTCCTAAGTCTAGGACCAATCATACTCAGAAAATATGGAAGAATATGTGTCCTGATTCATTTCTGAATGAGTACAAGAACCTCTATAATAAGAAGAGGAATAACTGTAAAAAAGAAGGAAATAAATGTTGACAGTTGTCTATTTACAGCCATGCCATAATACCAATATAGCCGCCTATCTTTTCGAATTTACAATATTGACATAAAGCACAAATCCTAGCACAATACAACTGCCTTTCCTAATATACAGCAGCCTGAAATAAGTCCAGATTCATAATTGACAGTTTGGTGTGTATGAGCAGAGTTTGCATTTGTTTAGAAGTTGAACATTCATAACCTAATGTTACAAAATCCTGAAATAAGGTGTTCACTACATCTTAGTTTGTAGTCAGCTTTACAATTCTTATAAAGAAACATGTCTAGTAGCATACTGACCTCATTCACAACCTCTGTCTACCTGCAGCTACTCTTCATAGGTCCAATCTTTCTTAATCTTGATTTTAGGATACAAGTTTGCAACATTGTCATCTTATTAGTCCTCTTTGTTTCCTAACATTCTGAACCAAACAGATATTGGACTTCATTGTTCTAGAGCTAGACTAGCATTAATTGTGGCCATATGATACACTAGAAGCACCTTTCCACTTGCATTCATTCTATTATATAGATGTGTCCACATGTATGGCGTGGTATTTAAATATTCCATCCAATGTAACAGAGTAGCTTGAGTAGCCAAATTGGCGTTGCCTTTGCCTGCATTAAACCTGATGTATATTCCCATTTTATGCACATTTTATTTTTGTTGCATCATTTATGACAAATTTTCTTGATAAAATCTGCATTATTTTCATGTAAAATTATTCCTTTGCATGCATGTATGCTTGATTTAAGTTTTCCTATGGACCATTTAGTGTACATATCTTATGATTTGACTTGTCATTCTCAGCCTCATTAATTGAAGTTTTAGTTCTTTTTCCTCTTAACTACAATGTTAGCACTGTAGGTCTATTCATAAAGTCGTGAACATGTGGGGATCTGATGAAGTAAGCTCCTTTTATCTTTAAAATTAATCATTTATATTTATAGTATCCCTTTTGAGTTAAGGTAATATAATAGTGTTGTCTTCATTCTTAATGTGAGTGTAATTAATTCAAACAAAAATTATGAAAAAATTGCAAATTATAAACAGCTAATTGTCCAAAAAAGAACTGGATAGACTTGTAAAGATCAAACAAAAATTATGAAAAAATTATACTAAATCATATTCCTATATAGAATTAGAAGTATAGACCTTTAAGCATATTTGGCATTATGAAAAATTTGTATTGTTGTTTCCTTAATCCTTCTCATATAGATGTATAATACACCTTTAAGCAGGTTTGGCAGTACAGTTGTAAAGATTGACTACTCTCGTGTTGATGTTAAATATTTGCATGCTTTCTTTACAACTGACATTTTAGATTTGTAAGCATGTTTACTTATTTATAGGGGATTTGGATTAATTATTCCTAGTACTATTTAGATGGGAGTGCATGTTTATTTAAAAGTGGATTATCTTAATCCTACTCATATGGGCGGTGGCCTATATGTATAAAAGGGGGATATGAGCCTCCTTTCTAAGCAATTCTCTCACAATTAATTTGTTCCTTTTTCATTGTGTTCTTTGCCTCATGTTCTCTAACTCAAAAGACAAGAGTTGGATAGTTAACAAAACCACTTTGTTGGGATTTTGATCACCATTATTTATCCTTTTTGTCCTTCCACACAAAACCCCCTGTACGATGTCGAGTTCTTCAAGTCGACGACACGTGAACCCTAATTTGATCAATTTGATCATATATTGTTGTTGTTCTTCACCTACAGGTGTTCATGTACACAAAAAAGATACAAAGTGCAAACCATTGGATTATATTTTTTTTCTTATATTTTATTAGCCTGATACTGCTAACGTTAAGATGTTTGTACCCAGCCCAGTTCCATGTGTTGTTTCCTTCACAATTATGTCCCCAAACTAATGGTTGCCAGCAGTTTTAAGCTCCCAAAATAACCTTTTCCATGAGCCCTTTTGACCTCATAGGTGTTCATATGCATCAAAAAGTGTCATAGTGAACGATGATTTCTTAAGCTTGATTGACACATGATGTCAATAAAGTATGAGAATGTCTACCAGATGAACCATAGCAGCTTTAACTGCTAAAGATGCTTATGTTCAAAAAATGAGAATGTATACCAGATCTATCATGTTGTAAAATTCACCTAAATTAGAAAAACATCTATATATCCCCAATTACAAATATTTTCCTAATCATCTGTCTATCCAATTATAAGGCTAGCTAGATTTGAACATTTTTCTAATCAAGACACATGATAGCTCTTGAAAATCTAAAAAACTGATATGGTATCAGAGCAACCCGTATCAAGGCAACAAAAAAAAACTGATATGGTAGCAGAGCAACCCGTATTATGGAAACCAAGGTCCGGATCTCAGCTTCATGTGCATCTTTCAAAATGATTCTACTGGCTAATTGTGTTGTTTTTCTTGATATTATTTATGAATGGGATTTCAGTTAATTGTAATAACTTATATTGTAGTTTATGGCTATTACATGCTAATTGAAGGGTCATAATAGTCATTCTCCTGTTACGCAATAATTTGTATATTCATCCATATATTGTGCTGATCATCTTGTGGAGTGAACCATAGTCTGGTAGGGTATAGGTAATTAAACAGCGGTCATTACAATCATTGCCTACTGTGGTTGCGATTTATATATTCATCCATATTTTAATTTGCTGCTCATCATGTGGAGTGAATCATAATGTGGCAGGATATAGGTCAATACCTTAGTTCTTACCTTAACTCTGAAGTCTGAACCCTTGCTACTAGATGTCTGGTTTAGATGTCTTGTCTGATTTTTTTAGTTCATTTACAATCACAAGTTTCATGACTGTACAAGGCACTTGGCAATTTTAGTATTTGTTTTTATATCATAATGTGTTTTTTTCTCAATTTTGTGTAGATTGGCGTATATGTTTTTGATGGTTGTGGATAGCTGCTAGAAGGAAAGAGGCGATCGAGCTGTTTTTTGGCCTACAGATATTTGTAAATGGAATGGTTTATTTTGGACTACAGATACTTTGTAAATGGAATGGTTTATTTTGGCGTACAACTACTTTTTCTACATCTTGAATGTTTTAATGACTACTACTTTTTGTACATCTTGAATGTTCTAATGAAATATTTCATATTTTGGCAAATCTTTCCTATATCTTGATTGATCGAAATGTAAGTTGCGATTGAAATTGTTTGCGATTTTGTTATTTATATGTGATACAAAACATGTTATGAAATATGAAATTCTATAGCAGATATGAAATAATATGAAATTCTGTAGCAGGTTTATAGCACTCAAAACGTCTAAATTGCTGCTACCACGATAGCATATGATGAACGCCATAATAAATCAAACCATCTATAGGGTTCATGACAATCAATTCATCAAACGCTATAAATCATCCACAGCATTCATAAACGCTATAAGTAATCCACAGCACTCACGAAAGCTATAAAACCATCTACAGCGTTCTAGAATGCTATAAAGTATTTACAGCATTCATAAACACTATAAACCATCAACAACATACACGAATGCTATAAACCTTCTACAACATTCATGAACACTATAATGTTATAGCGTTCACATGTCTGGACATACTATAGCGTGGGCGATTATAGCAGACAGAATATGCTATATAAGGCTTTCTATAGCGTTCTGCACATGCTATTGTAGGCCATATTTGTTGTAGTGCTTAACCATCTTCATATATTCTTTTCACTCAACCGATGAGAAAGTTGACGAAGAAGCGGGACATAGTACGCCGGGAGTAATACGATTTGCTAGTAATTACCTTACTTTGCAAAGTTTGGTGGAGAAAAAGGAACAAGTAAGGCTTATGTTTGCTTCCGGAGAATGGGCCTAGAATTCACATTCCAAAAGTGCAAAGGAAAAAATAGCATATGCGATAGTTGTTAGCATCTCTTTTTGGAAGTCAGTAAACTCATGTTTGATTATTTTTCGGCCATTTATGAGGGTCCTCGCCTTGTTGACTGTGCTATGTCATATATGTCATGGTTGTATGGAGAACTTGAAGTGACAAAAGAAGAGATCAAGGAGAAAGTCTAAAATGTAGTTAAAAAGAATTATAAATCGATAATTAGCATTATCGAGACTAGATTAAAAGGTATATTGGATTCCAATTTACACTTGGCGGCTTGCTTAATTCATACTACTTTTTAAAGAATAACGCGGAGATATGAGAAGATTTAGCTTGTATCTAAGCTATGTTGGGAATGAAGCGCGAAAATCGTTCCCCCAAACCAGAAAGTCCTGCGAGAGAACCGAGCAAAAGCACACAAACCAAAAAAAACGCCAAACACAATCGCAGACACAAAGATTTTTGACGTAGAAAACCCTTGCGGGAAAAATCACGGGACGATCGGAGTCCAACCCTGAAGAACCTCCACTAATGGAATAAAGAGAATACACCCTCTACAAGCTCCTCCCGATCCAACACGGATCACCATAATTCACTTGAAAGAAGAAATTTTTTGATTGCGGACTCCGAAGAACAAGAGATGCCGAAAAATTATTCGAAGCAATCTCTCCTTCACAATAGTCCTTAATCCTCTCTTTCTCTCTCAAAGATAGTAAATCACTCTTGTTTTTTAGATGATTTTACAACTAGCATGCATCAGCCTTTTATAAGCCCTTGGTAATCCATACATGGAAGGCCAATATATATGGAAACTTCCAATATGCATCAATCATATATTTAATGGAAATTCAATCATAATTGGCTTGCCATAATTGGAAGCCCAATAATATGGAAAGCTACTATATGAAGGGTCCAATCATAAATATATGATCAAAGTAAATATGGAAATCCAATCATATATTTCATTACTATATATGTTCCAAAATAGGATCCATGCACTCCCCGAGTTTCTCCGACACACGGATGGCGCTCGTCGCTCTCCGGGGTATTCTCCACATAGGTTGGGAATCCCACCCACTCCAACAAATCTCCCCCTTCACAACTAGATGGAGGAACTCGTCATCCCGACGATCCTCCTGCAGTACTCAAACTTCTCTCTTGGTAGAACCTTCGTGAGCATGTCCGCTCCATTGTCATCAGTATGAACCTTCTCAAGCATCGTGTCCTTCTTTTCAACCACATCCCGTATCCAATGATACCGAGTCTCGATGTGCTTGGACCAGCTATGAAAGGTCTGATTCTTCACAAGGTGAATAGCACTCTGATTGTCGCAAAGCAAAGTATACTACTCTTGCTTCGGCCCCATTTCCTGCAACAGCTTTTTCATCTACAGCAACTCCTTGCAAGCCTCCGTTGCCGCAATGTACTCTACCTCTGTCGTCGACAAGGCAACACACTTTTGCAACTGCGACTACCACGATACCGCTCCTCCAGCAAACATCGTCACATAGTCCGATGTCGATCGCCTCGTGTCTACATCTCCAGCCATATCAGCGTCGTATACCCAACCAGCTTCAGCTCGTCACCACCAAAAGAAAGTCTCAAATCAGTAGTGCCCTGAAGCTATCATAGAATCCACTTGACCGAACTCTAATGTATCCTTCCAGGATTTGAAAGGTACCTGCTAACTGTGCCAACTGCATGAGCGATATCTGGCCTCGTACACACCATAGCATACATAAGACTTTCCACAGCTGAGGCATATGAAACCCGCTCCATATCTTTTTTTTTGTCCTCGGTAGATGGACACTGCTCCTCAGTGAACTTAAAGTGAGCCGCAAGGGGGCAACTCACTTTCTTCGACCCGTCCATCCCGAAATGATGAAGTACTCGATGAATGTACTTCTTTTGGGACAAGTGTAGCAACTTGGACTCTCTCTCTCTCTCGGCTGATCTCCATTCTAAAAATAGTCTTTGCTGTACCTAAATCCTTCATAGAAAAGGTCGCGCCCAGTTTGCGCTTCAACTCCGCTATCCTAGTGGCATTCCGACCCACTAATAGCATGTCATCTACATAGAGCAATAAAACAATGAAATCATCATCGGCAAAATACCTCACAAATACACAGCGATCTGACGTCGTCCGTGCATAGCCATGCTCCCCCATAAATGACTCGAACTTCCTGTACCACTGCCTCGGAGCCTACTTCAGACCATACAAGCTCTTCCTCAACCGGCAGACCAAATATAACTTGTCCTTCTCACAGAATCCCTCTGGCTGCTCCATGTATAACTCCTCCTCAAGGTTACCGTGGTGGAATGTCGTCTTCACGTCCATCTGCTCGACCTCCAAGTCGAGACTGGCTGCCAATGCTAGTACCACCCGAATAGACGAATGCTTGACGACAGGCGAAAAGATCTCATCATAATCTACGCCTTTCCGCTGACCGTAGCCTTTAGCTACCAACCTTGCTTTGTATCGAGGGCGAGTAGCATCATCTATCTGCTTCACTCTAAACACCCATCAATTCTTCAAAGCCTTCTTGCCCTTTGGCAACCGCACCAGCTCATAAGTAGAATTGGCGTGTAAGGAACTCATCTCCTCCTGCATAGCCTCCATCCACTTCTACCCGTGTTCGTGTTCCATAGCCTCGGCAGAACTTTCGGGCTCTCCCCCGTCAGTCAATAGCACATACTCATCCGGTGAGTATCTCGTAGATGGTCGACGCTCTCTGTCGCTCCTTCTCAGTGGAGCCACTTGTGCTGGCAGTATACCAACAGCCTCCTCCTCTTCAGGAACCGCCTTCCCGGCATGCTTATCCTCCTGAGGGATACCCTGACCACCATCAGCAGGCTGATGATCAAGGTTGAAAGCAACTCCATGTACTGGCTCCCCCATAATTGGATCCTCTGCGATGTCCTCTAGATACTGTTCGAAGTGAAATGACTCTAACTCAGGCAATTCCTCAGCCTCAGAAGGCGTCTCAAAATCCTGAGTATTGGTTATGGTCTGATCCTCGACGAATACCATGTCCCTTCTTCTGTAGAGCTTTTTTTCTACCGGATCGTAGAGTCTATAGCCAAACTCATCCCGACCGTAGCCGACAAAGACGTATCGCCTCGTCTTCGGCTCAAGTTTGGACCTCTCGTCCTTCGGTACATGTACGAAGGCCTTACAGCCAAACAATCGCAGGTGATTGTATGACAGCTCTTTGTCGTACCATACTTTGTCAGGCACATCACCCTGCAAAGGAGTACTAGGAGATAAATTAATAACATAAGCAGCTGTGAGAAGAGCCTCACCCCAATAATTGTCTGGCAAATTTGCTTCTGACAGTAAACACCGCACCCTCTCCATCAGTGTCATGTTCATACGCTCCGCTACACCATTGAGCTGAGGTGTCTTGAGCGGAGTCTTCTGGTGTCGTATCCCTTGCTCTCTGCAATAAGCATCAAAGGGACCAATGTATTTGCCGCTGTTGTCGGATCGAACACACAATAACTTCTTACCCGTCTCTCTTTCAACAGAGGCCTGAAACTCTTTGAAAGTAGGCAGCACCTGATCCTTGGTCTTTAAGGCATAGACCCAAACCTTCCTGGAACAGTCATCAATAAAAGTTACAAAGTAAGATGCACCACCAATAGATTTTACCTTCATAGGACCGCAGACATCCGAGTGTATCAACTCGAGCAACGCTGGCTTCTTTGAACTTTGGTGACTTTGGAAAGACACCATATTTTGCTTCCCAGCTAAGCAGTGCGTGCACTTCTCCAACTTTGTAGTCTTGAGCCCTGGAATCACCTTCCTGTTCACCAAGTAGCTCATTCCCTTCTCGCTGATATGGCCGAGCCGCCTGTGCCACAACTCGGTAGACGCATCACCGACTGCATTCACCTCCTGTGTCCCCTGTGCGCTTCCCTCCATATAGTAGAGACCGGACTTTTTGCTTCCTCTGGCAATCACCATCGAACCTCTGGAAAGCTTCCACTGACCATTCCCGAAAAGACTAAAGAATCCCTCGTCATCCAACATTCCAACCGACACCAGGTTGAAACGGATGTCAGGAACATGACGAACATCTTTGAGAACAAGAACTACACCTGTCTTCGTTCTCAAATGTACATCTCCAACGGCAACCGCCTTTGACACATCTCCATTACCCATTTTCAACACTCCACAGTCGTCTGTCGTGTAAGTGGCAAATAGTGCCCTGTTGTGAGATACATGCGCTGAAGCCCCTGAGTCCACCAGCTAAGAATTATCATCGCAGGCGAGATTTGTGATAATCTCATCACCTACGACGATTACATCGCCTCCATGTATCGAGGCCGCCGTTGTAGTGTTCTCATCTTGCTTTCCCTTGTCGTCATTCTTCTCTCTCTTCCAAGCGAAATAATTTTGCTTGATGTGGCCCTTCTTGCCACAGTGGTAACACTCCGAGTCCTCGTACCGACCTTTGGACTTCCCTCTGCTCTTATCTCTGCCACCAGCTGGACCTCTGCTTTTGCCCCTTCTGCGGCTCTCTGAAACTAGTGCCTCTGAGTGATGAGATATGGATGAAGTGCCCTGAAAATGTCTCCGCATCTCTTCATTCAGTACCCCGCTCTTGGCAAACTTCAGACTGACCACGCCTTCCAGAGCAAAAGTGATCATAGATACTCGTACAGTCTCCCACGAGTCTGGCAATGTACATAGCAACCAAAGTCCTTGAACCTTGTCGTCGAACTTGACTCCCATCGAGGATAGCTGGTCCACCATGCCCTGGAACTCACTCAAGTGATCCGTAATGGATGCACCATCTTTGCACCGCAGACCCATCATCATCAGAATCAGGAACAATTTGTTTACCCCGGTCTTTTTTGCGTATAAAGATTCCAGCTTCTCCCATAACGTCTTCGCGTGCTCAATATTGGCAACGTAGTTGTACACGTTCTCGTCAATGAACTGCCGCATGTACCCACACACCTATATATGCTCGAAGTTCCAGTCCTTATCGGATTTGTCACTGGGCTTCTCGGATGCAAATACTGGAAGATGCAGCTTCTTGACGAACAACAAATCCTTCATCTTGCTCCGCCAATAATGATAATTGGTACCGTTCAGGTTCACCGTGTGCACCGGCTTCGCGTCCATCTCTGCTTTCTGGTTTGACTGTCAACTCTTGACACTTCTTTGAACCCAAAGCTCTGATACCACTCTGTTGGGAACGAAGCGCGAAAACCGTTCCCCCAAACCAGAAAGTCCTGCAAGAGAACCGAGCAAAAGCACACAAACCAAAAAAATGCCAAACACAATTGTAGACACAAAGATTTTTGACGTGGAAAACCCTTGCGGGAAAAACTACGGGACGATCGGAGTCCAACCCTGAAGAACCTCCACTAATGGAATAAAGAGAATACACCCTCTACAAGCTCCTCTCGATCCAACACGGATCACCACAATTCACTTGAAAGAAGAAAATTTTTGATTGCAGACTCCGAAGAACAAGAGATGCCGAAAAATTATTCGAAACAATCTCTCCTTCACAATAGTCCTTAATCCTCTCTCTCTCAAAGATTGTAAATCACTCTTGTTTTTGAGATAATTTTACAACTAGCATGCATCACCCTTTTATAAGCCCTTGGTAATCCATACATGGAAGGCCAATATATATGGAAACTTCCAATATGCATCAATTATATATTTAATGGAAATTTAATCATAATTGGCTTGCCATAATTGGAAGCCCAATAATATGAAAAGGTACTATATGAAGGGTCCAATCATAAATATATGATCAAAGTAAATATGGAAATCCAATCATATATTTCCTTACCATATATGTTCCAAAATAGGATCCATGCACTCCCCGAGCTTCTCTGACACACGGATGGCGCTCGTCGCTCTCCGGGGTATTCTCCACATAGGTTGGGAACCCCACCCACTCCAACAAGCTATTCCCAATTGTGTGAAGAAATTTTTCCCTGGTATCTTCATCACTCAAGTGAATGTGAGTGATGAAATATTGATCATGTATAAGAATTTGGTAGAGATGTTTGGAAGAAAACAATCTAAACTTTCTTATCAAACTAAAGATGTGAACTAATTTGAACCCATTAAGTCCTAACTCCTAAACTCTCATTACTTATTTACTTGACTACTTCATTAACTAGTAGTTATTTAAGGGCTTTCTATGATAATGAATGCTAGCGAAACGGTAGAGTAATTATGGTAGAAATGCACCAAACTTGAAGATGACAATTATAATACTCTCCTTGACCACAACTTCATCGGGTTGTGAAAGAAATTAATTGAGAGTATTTTTGAAGGGGTATGTCACTTTGATTTTATTTTATGACATTATTTTTGTTATTCTCCATCTAACTAATTACTAAATAATAACTATGATGTTCTAATTTTATCTTGTAAGTGCATATAAAAAATAGACTTGATTCGGAAAGATTGAACAAATTAGTGTATGTTCAATTCAATACAAAATTCACAATAAGAAAAGAGTGAATGATGATAAAAATACACTACCAAAAAAACCAACTTTAGCGACGGCCAGATCCGTCGCTTATCCGTCGGTAACACAAATTACCGACGTAATGGCGACGGATATTTGATGAAAATGGCCGTCGGGAAAAACGTCGTCGCTAAAAAATGTCCGTCGCTAAGCCGTCGGACAAATAATTATCCGACGGACTAGCGACTGGTTAGCGACGGTTGTCTTTCACCTACTTAGCGACGGATTAGCGACATGTTCCCGTCGGTTTACATGCCATATAATATTAAAATATCCGTCGCTAATCCGTCGTCAATAGGTCGGTAAAAGCGTATCAGAGAGGTTCCTGATACGCAAAATCAGTCGCTATTCCGTCGCCATTCCGTCGTTAACCTCGATGTTATAGCGACGTATTAGCGACGGGTAGGTCGTCGGCCTGGTTCTGGACAGCTTCCATATTTCTAGAACCATGTCGACGGATAATTGGTCGCTCATCCGTCGCTAGTCCGTCGTCATCCTCGACAGATTAGCGACGGATTAGCGACCAACTATCCGTCGCTAAGTCTCTGGAAACCTACCTTATTTTCCAGAACCATGTCGACGGATTCGCCGTCGCTAGGTAGTCGCTCTTCCGTCGGTAACTGCAAAATATTTTATATCACCCAGTTAGCGACGGATATTCCGTCGCTCTTCCGTCGGTAACTGCAAAATATTTTATATCACCCAGTTAGCGACGGATATTCCGTCGCTCTTCCGTCGGTAACTGCAAATATTTATATAATCCGTCGCTAGTTAGTCACTAGTCCGTCGCTAAATGTAACATCAATTAAAAAAAATTACAGAAACATTCTATTTCCTTTTCGTAAATATTACACATTCATAATATCCAATATCCAAACATCCATGTACGATCAACAAATATCCAAATTCATGATATCCAATATCAAACATCCAATAACAAATATCCAAATATCCAAATTCATAATATCCAAATATCCAAATTCATAATATCAAAAAACAGTACAAATATCATTTTCCCGGAGATGGATCGCGTGGTCGTCTCGGCGCCGCCTCGGCTCTGCGGATGTACTCTTCCACCATGTACGCCGGCACCTGGGACAACACATGCTCTGGAAGCGTACGGAGCTGCTCTGCCGACATCATGTCCATGAGCCCAATGAGCGCAGTATCCGGTACCAGGCGGACCTCGGCATTACGGTCAAATGAATAACGTCCAGGGTCGGAAGGACCGGCAACCGCAGTAGACGTACCGGGAGCAGACGGATCTGGACCGGGAGCAGAAGGACGCGGAAGGCGCTCCAGCACATCCGACATTAGACTCCGCATTTCTGACATATCGGAGGTGAGAGTCGCAAGCTGCGTCCTCATATCGTCCGACGTGGGCGCGGGAGGAGGCGGGGGCGGTGGATATCTCGGAGTCGCGCCCTGCAACGACGCCGCCATGGAACCTACGCCGTAGACGCGCCCTTTATTAAAGCCGCCGACAGACTCTACGAACACGTCGTCGTAGCGAGCGGCCATAGAAGAGGGCGTCTGGGTGGGCGTCGTTTCGCCGACAACCTCGGCAGGGGGCTCAATCTGACTAAGGGCCTCACGATATGCAGCCTATCCAATGAATGTGTTTATACTATAAGTTTTCCTAAGTTATAATCTAAATCCTATGTTTCCCTAAGTTATAATTTGAATCCTACGTTCACCTAATTAAGTTAACAATAATTATATTACTAATATAAATCTCATAAACGTAATTACTTACATCAGTCGCCTGGGCCCTCGCGTCGACGAAGCTCCCGTCTGCCCGCCTCTTGTGTGTATGCAGGAATACATCGTAGGCGGTGACCGACTCCGGCTCTCTCCCCTCCTTTACCGCCTGTCGTGCCTGCATACGAAATATACGTCAAATTTAATTAACTACGTATATTAATAGTACCGAATTTAATAGTGAAATGAATTTGCGGTATCTCACCAAATCTGCACGCGTCGCTGCGTGGGGCTTTGAACCTCCCGTATGCAGAGCAGCGACCTGTCTGCTCGCCTTCGCTTTCTCTGATTTCTCCCTGTACTGAGCAGTATTCATCTTATCCAACATCTGCTCGTAGTACTCCTCCCGGAGCCACTTCTTCCTCGAATGCGCCGTACGAACGTCGTACACCGCATCCCGTATCTTCTTCCCGGCGGCGGCTTTGTAGGCCTTGCGAATCAACTCCTCGCGATGGGGGGGCCACCAGAACGTCGTCTGACATACAAATTAAATTATCACGTAATTAAAAAATTAGTGGATTAAAGAATAATTAATAATTAACCAAAAGATATATATATACCTTCATCTCCTCGAGCCAGACGTACTGCATGTTCTGAGGCACCTCAGAAAAATTGAGGTAGGGGCCATGGTAGTTTTCCCGGATAATTTGCCCGAGTATCCGGGCAGCATCAAACGGGAAAAACCTACAAAGAAGCAAAGACTGGATTATTAACTTGAATAAATGAAACAAATTTAATAAATTAACTTAAATTTACTTACGTATCACCCGCGGGCCATAGCTCTCGTCGGTTCTCGCCTATCGGCCTCTCTGGAGGCGTCGGAGGATCCGCGGGTCCGCGGATGTACTCACCGGTAGCAGGATGAAGCTGAATCCGGGGGTACTCCGGAGCCCACCCTGCAGTAACTGATGGTGTACCCGCTGGTGCATCCGGGGGCGGAACGGATCCGCTAGCGGATGGAGTCTCAGGCCTCGATGAAGATGAATGTAGCGCAGAGGTAGATCGACGGCGGGAAGAGTCTGTGGCCGGGCTCTCCAGGTCGGGATCGGAGGACTCTATATCCGGGGAATGTGGAAGGCGACCACGACCGCTACCACCACGACCGCTACCACCACGTCCACCACGGCCAGTGCCGCTACCACCACGCCCACCACGGCCAGTACCGCCACCACCAGCACCACCACGGCCAGTACCGCCACCACCCGCACGAGTGGTAGTGACCATGACCTGTAAATAGAACACATAAATATAATTAACAATATAGAAGTATAAATGAATATAAAACTGAACTAAAATATATATACCAGCAGCAGGGCGGCGAGTGCCGTCAAGACAATGAGAACTAAGAGTGCCATCTGTAAAAAGAAAATCATACAATAAGTAGATGATCGAACGACAAAAACATAAACTGAAATAAGAATGTGTCCATCTAAACTGAATTCACTAAGTTAGTTGTAAGTGCTTCTAATATATACCGATATTTAATCTAATCATCGTTATCGTCCTCGTCCTCATCGTCATCGTCATCGTTCTCATCCTCATTCTCATCGTCGACTTTATCTATATCATCATCCTCATCGTCGACTTCATCTGTATCATCATCCTCATCCTCATCCTCATCCTCTTCTTCTTCTTCTTCTTCTTCTTCTTCTTCTTCTTCTACTTCTTCTTCAGGCTCAATACTTGGGACAAGACGCCTCTTTCTCCCCTGGTTGACAGCTAAGTCTTGTATATCAACCTCTTCCTCCCCTCTATTTTCCTCAGCATGAGGTATATCGACATCTTCCACGTCCATGGTATCCGACTGTTGTCCCATGTATTGGGGCTTCTCGATCTGGTCCTCTTGGTATGCTGGGTCTCCAACGTTGAATGTATTTCTAGATTTAATCTTGCATACTGCCCACCAGTCAAATCGATCTCTACGACGCCTTGGGTAGCTTGTATAGTAGACTTGAACAGCCTGACTTGCTATCGTAAACGTGTCGGACCCTCTATACCTCCTGCGATGATTTATATCGACGAATCCAAATTGTTTATCGATTCTCCAACCGATATTTGGTCTCGTATCGAACCACTCACATTTGAACATCACAATATGCATATCATATGGGGCACTATATTGTAAATCTACAATCTCCCGAAGCACTCCATAATAGTCAAAGTCATGCTCGTCGTCATAGATGGTGCCTCTTATGCAAACACCAGAATTCTTGGTATCGAAGCCGTCATTGAGAAATTCGGGATTTATAGCATGCTGAGTTGACTTAAACTTGAAGCCATTAACGACATAGCCTGACAAAGTCTTTGCATGCTTCTTCGGTCCCAATGCCAAATAACGAATGCTCTCATTTATGAGTGTTGTTTCAGGCAATAAAACCTGTAAACATGTATTGATAATTTAAATATTTTAGCTGCATATATTTTAATGGTAGCCGCATAACATATTATCTCAATTACTTACGTATTTACGAAACCAGGACGGAAACGTACAATCAACCTCTCTTTGAAGTCCCTCATCTGTAATATATGGTGTCCTCATTTTGACTTTACCTCTAAATACACTGTTAGAGAGAATAAAAATAAGTGTAGTCACTTAATTCACCAAATTAGAGATTATAACGAGGCGTAGTCACTTACTTCTCCAAATCTCTCACTTCTTGTATGTCACAATTTAACAAGACATATCGGTGAGCGGTATCATACTCATCGTCGGTCAACCACCGTTTCTTACTAGCCCCAATAGGCTTGCCCCTTAAATTGAATATACCTCCATCCTCAACGTCTTCTTCATTCCTTTGAGGTCTATTTCGATTTGTCTCGACATGAGTATCGAAATAAATGGAGCAGAAATTTGACACCTCCTCGATAAGATATGATTCGCATATCGAAGCCTCTATATGAGCCTTGTTGCCAACTTTCTTCTTTAGATGGTGTAGGTACCTAAAGAGACAAATTATCTTGAGAATTAACAATGAATTGTAAAATGCACTTAAATTTCACTTAAATTATATCGATTTTTATTTACCTTTCAAAGGGGTACATCCATCGATAATGAACAGATGCACCGACACGGGCTTCGTATGCTAGATGAATCGGTAGATGCTCCATGCTGTCGAAAAAGCCCGGTGGAAATATTTTCTCTAACTTGCAGATTGTTAAGACAATCTTCTCCTCAAGTTGTACCATATGTTGCACCGTCAGCTTAGTTGAACAGATATCCCTGAAGAATGTAGACAGCTCGGCCAACGGAACCCATACAGCAGAAGGCAACAACTCTCTCAAAGCAATGGGCAGTAATCTTTCCATAAACACGTGGCAGTCGTGACTCTTCATTCCCGTTAGCTTGCGTTCATTGAGATCAACGCATCTAGACAAATTCGAAACATAGCCGTCGGGAAATCTTAAATTAGATATCCACTTGCAGATTATTAATCTATCTTCCTTGCTCAATGTGTATGGTGCTATAGGCTTACTTAATTGTCCACCAGTACCCCTTTGTATCAAGTTCAGATGAGGACGCTTGCATATCTCGGCTATGTCTTGTCTTGCTTTTGGATTGTCCTTCGTCTTTCCTTTAATATCCATTACGGTATTGAAGACATTATCGAACACGTTCTTTTCGATATGCATGACATCAAGATTATGCCTTATAAGATTATCTTTCCAATAAGGCAAGTCCCAGAAGATACTCCGTTTGGTCCAGTTATGGCTTTGTCCGAACCCCTCGACACGATGGTTCGATGGATCTTCCATTGCGGTGGGCAATTCCTTTACAGCTTCCCAAATATCGTATCCCGAAAATCTGGCAGGAGGTTGAGAAAATTCTTGTTTTCCATATCTGAACGCGTCCTTATTCTTTCTCCAAGGATGGGTCGCGGGCAGAAATTGACGGTGACAGTCAAAGAAAGAAGTTTTTCCTCCATGCCTAAGGCGGAACGCCTTACTATTTTCCATGCATATCGGATAAGACATGTTGCCGTGCGTACTCCATCCCGACAGCATATCGTATGCTGGAAAATCATTGATTGTCCACATGAGTGAAGCTCTCATCTGAAAGTTCTGTTTCCTGGAAATATCATAGGTCGTGACGCCGATCTCCCACAGCTGTTTCAGCTCATCCACCAACGGCTGTAAATATATATCGATGTTATTCGTCGGATTTTTAGGACCGGGTATGATAGCTGTCAGAAACATATAAGGAGTCTTCATACACATCCATGGTGGCAGATTGTAAGGGGTAAGAATGACCGGCCAGCATGAGTACTGAGATCCCGACTGTCCGAAAGGGGCGAAGCCATCAGCACATAGCGCCAGGCGTACATTTCTAGGCTCTGCAGCAAAATCTGGATGACACAAATCAAAATGTTTCTACGCCTCTCCATCCGAAGGATGTGACAATTCTCCTTCGTCCTTTATGCGTTCTTCGCTGTGCCACGTCATGTGTTCTGCTGTATTTAGAGACATATACATCCTCTGCAAGCGCTTTGTGATCGACAAGTAATGCATATACTTGTAAGGACGTCGTTTTCTAGTCGACTTTCCTTTTCCCTGTACTGGCTTGTAACGATCCGCATTACAGAAGCTGCAACTTTCTGATACGCAATTCTCTTTGTAGTACAACATGCATCCGTTGCGACAACAATCTATCTTCTCGTACCCCAGTCCCAGTTGTCGGACCATCATCTTTGACTTGTAGAAGTTTTTTGGTAGCTCTTTTGATTCCTTCGGTAACACCTCCTTGATTACTTCTGTGATCCGATTATAGCAAGCTTGTGGCAAGTTAAAATCAGACTTTATGTTCAACAACCGCATCGTCACTGACAGTGCGGAATGAGTCTCACAACCAGGATATAGAGAAGTATCTGCGTCCTGAAACATGTCATAGAACTCCTTCGCCTCGGGATTAGGATCCTCCGGATCAAAATTAGGCCCTGCCGCATCATACACCATATCTCGTGCAAGGTTCTGCAGATCTCCATAATCAACAGAGCATCCGTGGTCTTCGATGACATCCGTTGCAGCATTATCATCAAAAGCATAAGTAGCAGCTTCCGCAGCCTGTCTTTCCGAATATAGTTCACCTTGCGATGACCACAGGCCGTAATTACGTACGAAACCCTTACGGGTCAAATGATCTCTCACAGTCACCACTTCTTCGTAACGTCTATTGTGACATTTAACACATGGACACTTAATTTTGTTACCGTCCATGTACTGAGCTTTGCTCATTGCATAATTAAGAAATACTTCCACGCCTGCCTGAAAATCGTCACTCACACCAATTCTACTCTCGTGTTGCCGTTTGTACATCCATGTACGATCAACAAAATAACGACTCATCCTCAATTTGGATGTGAAAATCTGTATCGTAAGACAAACTAAACATAAGAATAGCCCGATACCGATACTCATAAATTTGGATTAGGGTTAGGATGTTAGATATAAGTGAACTAGGTGATGTAGAGTACAATATAGGGAACTGTGAATGGACTGAAAGTTGCACATGAGAAGGTTCAATGAAGGGCCCATAAATGGGTTCACATGATAAGTTAGTAAGAATCCACATCACTATACATACTCCCCCGTCTCAGGAGTGTGTCTGGCTCCTATTTAGAACAGCACAGGTCACAACATGTCCAGAATAGCAAAACAGAGCTCTACAATGTATATCGGTATCGGACTATTCCTACGAGTATTGGTATCGGCGATATCAATACTCGTGTGAATAGGAGATTTCAATATAAGTCTAAGCTATCTAGCTAACATGTATACTTGCATTTACATTGTATCATAACTTGTATCTAGTTACCTTACTAATCATGTATATACTCTTAACATATATGTGAAGACACTATACTAACATGTATTTAAATCAAGGTTCAAAGTATCGGTATCGGAATCGGTAGTATCGGCGGTATCGGTAGTATCGGCGATATCGGTAGTATCGGTAGTATCGGCGCGCGATATCGGTAGTATCGGCGGTATCGGTAGTATCGGCGGTATCGGTAGTATCGGCGATATCGGTAGTATTGGTATCGGCGATATCGGTAGTATCGGCGGTATCGGATCGAAGTATCGGATGTTTAGTGCAGGGTACGTGACATTGTGAAAGCAATACTAAGTAGCAGTAAAAGGTAATGTGATGCTCAAGCAGCAATGCACAAACTAAATATGTACAGGACATCTTGATGATGGCAATTTCATGACAAGTGCAGTATAAAATTTGTGTTCCTAGCAATATGGGTGGTGCACAGATGCTAGGATATGCATCTAGGGTGTTTAGAGTGTTAAACAAACATGGTATAACCAAAACGACAGACTTCACACCACAGAACAGTGAACACAAAGAATAAATCATAACCCGAGCCTCCCCCTTGGCCAAATAACCCATCAAACCCTCTCCAATTCACATGGCACAGCCCACACATATATAACAGTATATTAGCAACATTATAGACTAATTACAATTGAAAATGGAGTGAGAACCCTGCCCCCATTCCCGACCCCCCCCCCGACCCCCCTGCCCCCATTCAACACCCCCCCCCGACCCCCCTGCCCTCTCCACCCCCCACCCTCCGACCCCCCTGCCCCCATTCAACACCCCCCCCGACCCCCCTGCCCTCTCCACCCCCCACCCCCCGACCCCCCTGCCCCCATTCCCCACCCCCCCGACCCCCCGACCCTCATTCCCCACCCCCCCACCCCCTGCCCCCATTCCCCACACCCCTCCGACCCCCTGACCCCATTCACCACCCCCCCGCCCTCTCCACCCCCCGCGAAGCCGACCCCCCCCCACTCCCCCCTCACTCCGGCCCCAAAACACAAAATTAGAGAAAATTAGAGAGAGAGAGACCTGGTAGAGAGAGAGAGAGAGCCGCGAGAGAGAGAGAGAGAGCCGCGCGCGAGAGAGGGAGAGCCGCGAGAGAGAGAGAGAGTTTTGGGGGGAATGAAAAATTCCCCCCCGTCGGTTCAATTTAAGTTAGGGCACAGAATGTAGCGACGGAATAGCGACGGAATAAATTAGTCGCTAAACGGTCGCCAATTAAAAGGTATTTTCCGACGGCTATATCCGTCGCTAGGTAGTCGCCAAAGTTCCCGCCAATGTTATAAAGATTTTGCCGCCAACATTTGCGACGAATAAGCGACGAAAAATAATCCGTCGCTAATGTTCGTCGACTTAGCGACGGAAACCCGACAAATTTTCACATTTAAAATTGAAAAAAATTATGTTGTGTTGTCTGTCGCTAATCCGTCGCTAAGATGTCGGAAATTGGTCGCTATTAGCGACGGAATCCATCCGTCGCTAAAAGTCCGTCGGTAAAGTGGGGTATTTTAGTAGTGATATTCGTCAAGCAGATGATTGTACTCAAGCTCAACATTGGTTGGTTGATGGGATCAATGATGAGAGTGATGTTAATCCCGTGACCGGAGCTATATGGGATGTACTTGACCAGTCAGTGGGAGCAAATAAAATACTTAAACCTAGGAGGAGCTTTAGGATCACGCGAGAACTTATGAGGAAGTTTATCTCGGAGGTCGAAGAATAAATTAAGATGATGACCTTGTGTCCGTGAAGAATAGATATGCCCTTAGTGGATGAGCACAATGATATCTGTTTCTTTTTGTGATTTTTTATGATGTACAAAATTTTATCACTTTGGGTACTTAAGCTAAAACTTTGATGACATATGGGTATAGCATATATTGCATATATATTATTT
>JANAVB010003383.1:0-35811 GCA_029216955.1 Iris pallida
AATAAAAAATAGTGCAAAATGGGTGTACAACTGTGATACGAGTATTGGAGGGGTTTTTTAATCGAAATATGGTATAGAATGGAAGAAAATTGGTGAAACCGAGTACAAATGCTTGATTCTTACCAATATGTAAAAAAAGCTGCGTAGATTTGTGGAAATGAGTATAAAAATGTTATTTCTAACCGAAATAATGTATCAAATGCTCGTAGAATGGTGAAAACGAGCATAAATAATTTATTCTAACTAAATACGGTAAATTGAGCACACAATGACGAACGAGTATTAAATGGATAATTAAAATGAAATATGGTATAAAGCAGTCGTGCAATGGTAAAAACGAGTATAAATAGGTGATTCTAACGAAAGTATGGTATGAAAATGGGCGTACATGGTGAAAACGAGTATAGATGGGTTATTTAAATCGAAATATGGTAAAAATTGGAGTGTAGTAAATGGTGAAACAGACTAAAATGCATGATTCTAACCAAAATATGATGAAAAGCGGCGTCGGTCGAATTATTGAAACGGGTAGAAAATATAATTTCTAACCGAAATAATTATCAAATGCTCGTAAAATCGTGAAAAAAGTATAAAAGTAGTAGATTATAACTGAAACACGGTATATTATGAAATACAATAATGAAAACGAGTATTAGATGGGTAAATATAACTGATAATAGTATAAAATAAACCTGCAATGCTAAAAAAACGAGTATAGATGAGTGATTCTAACGAAAATATAGTGTAAAAAGGTAGTACAATAGTGAAAACGAGTATATGAGGGTGATTTTAATCAAAATATGGTATAGAATGGGAACAAATTGGTGAAACCGAGTACAAATGAATGATTCTTACCAAAATATGGTAAAAAAAGTGGCGTAGATTTGTGGGGAAGCGAGTAGTGAAATGTTACTCCTAACAGAAAATAATGTATCAAATGCTCGTAGAATGGTGGTGAAAACGAGTATAAATAATTGGTGCTAACTGAAATACGGTACAGTATCAACATACAACGATGAAAACGAGTATTAGAGGTAACTACAACCAAATATGGTTATAAATAGTGGTGCAATGGTAACAAACGAGTATAGACGGGCGATCTAACGAAAATATAGTATAAGTTGGGTGTACAACGGTATAAAAAACTAGTATAGGAGGGTTATTTTAATCGAAAAATGTATAGAATATGAGCAAATTGGTATAACCGAGTACAAATGCATGATTCTAACCAAATATGGTAATAAAAAAGTAGCATATAATTATGGAAACGGGTATAAAAATCTTATTCCTAAACGAAATAATGTATCAAATGCTCGTAGAATGGTGTGAAAACGAGTTTAAATAATTAATTCTAACGAAATACTGAATAGTATGAGCATACAATGATGAGTCGAGTACAAAGTTGTTAATTATAACCAAAATATGGTATAAAGTAGTTGTGCAGTGGTAAAAACGAGTATAGATGGGTGATTCTAACAAAATATGGGTTAAAATGGGTGTACAAGGGAAAACGAGTATATGATGGTTATCTTAATCGAAATATGGTATAGAAAATGGGAGTAAATTGCTGAAACCGGGTACAAATGCGTGATTCTTACTAACAAATGGTAAAACAGTGCAATAGATTTGTGAGAACGAGTATAGAAATGTTATTTCTAACCAAAAAATGTATTATTGCTCATAGAATGGTGAAAGCGAGTATAAATAATTGATTGTAACAAAAATACGGTATATTTTGATAATACAACGATGAAAACGAGTATTAGATGGATAAATATAATCGAGAATAGTATAAGTAGTCATGCAATGCTAAAAACGAGTATAGATGAAAGATTCTAATGAAAATATAGTGTAAAAAGGGCGTACAATGGTGAAAACGAGTATAGAGGGTGATTTTAATCGAAATATGGTATAGAACAGGAACAAATTGGTGTGAAAACGAGTACAAATGCATGATTCTTACCAAACTATGGTAAAAAAATGGCGTAGATTTGTGGAAACGAGTATTGAAATGTTATTTCTAACCGAAATAATGTTCCAAATGCTCGTAGAAAGGTGAAAACGAGTATAATTATTTGATGCTAACTGAAATACGGACAATATGAGCATACAATGACAAACGATTATTAGATGGATAATTGTAACAAAATATGGTATAAGTAGTCGTGTAATGGTAAAAGGGAGTACAAATGGGTGATTCTAACGGAAGTATGGTATGAAATGGGCATACAATGGTGAAAACGAGTATAGATGGGTCACTTTAATCGAAATATGATATAGAATGTAGTAAATTGGTGAAACCGACTATAAATGCATGATTCTAACCAAAATATGATTAAAAAAGTGGCGTCGAATTGTGGAAACAGGTAGAAAATTAATTTCTAACATAAAGAATTAATCAAATGCACGTAAAATGGTGAAAACGAGTATAAATAATTGATTCTAATTGAAATATGAATTAGTATAAGTATACAATGACGAAAACGAGTTAGACGTGTAATTATAACCGAAATATGGTATAAAGTTGTCATGCAATGGTAAAAACGAGTATAGATGGGTGCTTCTAATGAAAATATAGTGCAAAATGGGCGTAATAGTGAATACGAGTATTGGATGGTTATTTTAATCGAAATATGGTATAGAACGGGAGAAAATTGGTGAAACCAAGTACAAATGCATGATTGTTACCAAAATATGGTAAAAAAGTGGCATATATTTGTAGAAACGAGTATTGAAATGTTACTTCTAACCGAAATAATGTATCAAATGCTCGTAGAATGGTAAAAACGAGTATAAATAATTGATGCTAGCTGAAATACGGTACAGTATGTGCATACAACAATAAAACGAGTATTAGATGGGAACTACAACCGAAATATGGTATAAAGTAGTCATGCAATAGTACAAACGTGTATAAATGGGTGATTCTAATGGAAGTATGGTATGAAATGGGCGTACAACAGTGAAAACGAGTATAGATAGATTAATTTGATCGAAATATGGTACAAAATTGGAGTAAATTGGTGAAATCGACTAAAATGCATGATTCTAACCAAATATGATTAAAAAAGTGTAGTTAAATTGTGGAAACGGGTAGAAAATATAATTCTAACTGAAATAATTAATCAAATGCTAGTAAAATGGTGAAAACGAGTATAAATAATTGATTCTAATTGAAATACGAAATAGTATAAGTATACAATGACGAAAACAAGTATTAGACGTGTAATTATAACCGAAATATGGTATAAAGTAGTCATGCAATGGTAAAAACGAGTATAGATGGGTGTTTCTAACGAAAATATAGTGCAAAATGGGCATACAACTGTGAATACGAGTATTGGAGGGTTATTTTAATCGAAATATGGTATAGAACGAGAGAAAATTGGTGAAATCGAGTACAAATGCATGATTGTTACCAAAATATAGTAAAAAAATGGCGTATATTTGTGGAAATGAGTATTGAAATGTTACTTCTAACCGAAATAATATATCAAATGCGCGTAGAATGGTGAAAACGAGTATAAATAATTGATACTAACTGAAATATGGTACAGTATGTGCATACAACGATGAAAACGAGTATTAGATGGGTAACTACTACCGAAATATGGTATAAAGTAGTCATGCAATGGTACAAACGTGTATAAATGGATGATTCTAATCGAAGTATTGTATGAAATGGGCGTACAACGGTGAAAACTAGTCTAGATGGATTATTTTTATCGAAATATGGTACAAAATTGGAGTAAATTGGTGAGAATCGACTAAAATGCATGATTCTATCCAAAATATGATTAAAAAAGTACCGTCAAATTGGGGAAACGGGTAGAAATTATAATTTCTAACCGAAATAATTAATCAAATGCTAGTAAAATGGTAAAAACGAGTATAAATAATTGATTCTAATTGAAATACGAAGTAGTATAAGTATACAATGACGAAAATGGGTATTAGACGTGTAATTATAACCGAAATATAGTATAAAGTAGTCGTGCAATGGTAAAAATGAGTGTAGATGATGATTCTAATGAAAATATAGTACAAAATGGGCGTACAACTGTGAATACGAGTATTGAAGGGTTATTTTAATCGAAATATGGTATAGAATGGGAGAAAATTGGTGAACCGAGTACAAATATAAGATTTTTACCAAAATATGGTAAAAAAGTGGCGTAGATTTGTGGAAACGAGTATAAAAATGTTATTTCTAATCAAAATAATGTATCAGAAAGAAAATCTCATATTCTTCCTCGCAATCACAGTTGCTGACGGACAGAACTGAGTTCAAAAAATAAATCTCACGTTCTTTCTTGCAATCGCAGTTGCAGACGGACAGAACTGAGTTACAACTCAGATGAAGGAGAAGAAAGAAAAAAGAAGAAGTGGAAAGGTTCTTGCTGGGGTGATTAAGATCACCGTTGCTCAAAGCAAGATCCGCCCCAACATGATCTGCTCCCAAGAACCAGCAAGTTTACGAAGAACTTCTGGAACGCTCGTAAGTCAATATTTGAGACTTGAACGGGCTTCATGGACTTTACAGACTCCTTTAACTCTTTTCTTGGTACATCTTTCAAAGGAGGCCAAGGGGCTCTATTTATATAGTGGAGTTGAGACTTTACCTCTTCTCCAATCCGATGTGGGACTAAAATACCAATACTCAAAAATAGAGTTTGATATTTTAGATCATCCCACAATCAGCATAGAAGTGTGCCAGTCCACGCCTACCCCCCGAACACTCCCGTGCATGCACGAGACATCCTGGAGTCCGTATCCGAGTCCGAGTCCGCACAACAAAAATCAACTTGCATCCTTGTTGGATTTAATCCTTTTTTCTTCTAGGAAATACTCCCACAAGGCACAAACTTGTGCCCCACTACACCTCATGTGCACACCTCAACACAAGTAATGCATTATATTGAGATACTCACCATTTGGTATAGCCGATGTGGGACTATCTTTTCTAGTCCAAAGGCAAAAACACCAACATATAATACTCGTTTTTGTTATTATATACTTGTACTATTTCGTATTTCAATTAGAGTCAATTATTTATAATCGTTTTCACCATTTTACGAGCATTTGATTAATTATTTCGGTTAGAAATTATATTTTCTGCCGTTTCCAAAATTCGATGCCACTTTTTTTAAACATATTTTGGTTAGAATCATGCATTTAGTCGGTTTCACCAATTTACTCCCATTTTCTAACATATTTCAATTAAAATAACCTATCCATACTCGTTTTTATTATTGTACGCCCATTTTATACCATACTTCCATTAGAATCACCTATTTATACTCGTCTTTACCATTGCACGACTACTTTATACCTTTCGTTACAATTGTCCATCTAATACTCGTTTCGTCATTTTATGCTCATATTGTATCATATTTCAGTTAGAATCAATTATTTATAATCGTTTTCACCATTCTACGAGCGTTTGATACATTATTTCGGTTAGAAATAACATTTCTATACTCGTTTCCACAAATCTAAGCCACTTTTTTTACCATATTTTGGTAAGAATCATGCATTTGTACCCGATTTCACTAATTTACTCCTATTTTTGTACATATTTCGATTAAAATAACCATCATATACTCGTTTTCACCGTTCTGCCCATTTTACACCATATTTTGTTAGAATAACCTATTTATACTCGTTTTTACCATTGTACGGCTACTTTATACTATATTTTGGTTATAATTATCAATTTTATACTCGACTTCATCATTGTATGCCCATATTGTTTAGTATTTCAGTTATAATGAATTATTTATACTTGTTTTCACCATTCTACGAGCATTTGATACATTATTTCGTTTAAAAATAACATTTTTATACCTGTTTCCACAATTCTATGCCACTTTTTTATTACCATATTTGCATTAGAATCATGCATTTGTACTCGGTTTTACCGATTTGCTCATATTCTATACCTTTTTCGATGAAAATAACCCTTCTATACTCGTTTTTGCCGCTGTACATCCAATTTACAACATATTTTCGTTAGAATCGCCCATCTATACTCGTTTGTACCATTACACAACTACTTCATACCATATTTTGGTTGTAGTTACCTATCTAATACTCGTTTTCATCGTTGTATGCTCATATTGTACCGTAATTCAGTTAGCATCCATTATTTATACTCGTTTTCACCATTCTACGAGCATTTGATGCATTATTTCGGTTAGAAATAATATTTCAATACTCGTTTCCACAAATCAATGTCACTTTTTACCATATTTTGGTAAGAATCATGCATTTGTTCTCGGTTTCACCAATTTTCTCACATTCTATACCATATTTCGATTAAAATAACCCTCCAATACTCGTTTTCACAGTTGTATGCCTATTTTGTACGCCCATTTCATACCATACTTCCATTTGAATCACCCATTTATACACGTTTGTACCATTACATAACTACTTTATACCATATTTCGGTTGTAGTTACCCATCTAATACCCGTTTTCATCGTTGTATGCACATACTGTACCGTATTTCAGTTAGCATCAATTATTTATACTTGTTCTCCCCCATTCTACAAGTATTTGATACATTATTTCAGTCAGAAGTAACATTTAAATACTCGTTTCCACAAATATATGCCACTTTTTTACCATATTTTGGGAGCAATCATGCATTTCTACTCGGTTTCACCAATTTTCTCCCGTTCTATACCATATTTCGATTAAAATAACCCTCCAATACTCGTATTCACAGTTGTACGCCCATTTTGCACTATATTTTCGTTAGAAACACCCATCTATACTCGTTTTTACTATTGTATGACTACTTTATACCATATTACGGTTATAATTACACGTCTAATACTCGTTTTCGTCATAGTATACTTATAGTATGTCCTATTTCAATTAGAATCAATTATTTATACTCGTTTTGATGATTTTACGAGCATTTGATAATTCTTTATGTTAGAAATTATATTTCTACCCGTTTCAACAATTCGACGACAATTTTTTAATCATATTTGGGTTAGAATTATGCATTTGTAGTCGATTTCACCAATTTACTCCCATTTTATACAATATTTTGATTTAAATGACCCATCTGTACTCGTTTTCACCGTTGTATGCCATTTTATACCATACTTCCGTTAGAATCAACCATTTATACTCGCTTTTACCATTGCACGACTACTTTATACCATATTTTGTTACAATTATCCATCTAATACTCGTTTCGTCATTGTATGCTCATACTGTACCATATTTCAGTTAGCATCAATTATTTATACTCGTTTTCGCCATTCAACGAGCATTTGATACATTATTTCGGTTAGAAATAACATTTCGATACTCGTTTCCACAATCTATGCCACTTTTTTACCATATTTTGGTAAGATTCATACAATTGTACTCGGTTTCAACCAATTTTCTCCCATTCTATACCATATTTTGATTAAAACAACCCTCCAATACTCGTATTCACAGTTGTACGCCCATTTTGCACTATATTTTCGTGAGAAACACCCATCTATACTCGTTTTTACCATTGCATGACTACTTTATACCATATTCCGGTTATAATTACACATCTAATACTTGTTTTCGTCATTGTATACTTATACTATTTCGTATTTCAATTACAATCAATTATTTATACTCGTTTTCACCATTTTACGAGCATTTGATTAATTATTTCGTTTCAAAATTATATTTTCTACCCGTTTTCACAATTCGATGCTACTTTTTTTATATATCATATTTTGGTTAGAATCATGCATTTTTAGTCGGTTTCTCCAATTTACTCTCATTCTATACCATATTTAGATTAAAATAATCCATCTATACTCGTTTTCACCTTTGTAAGCCCATTTCATACCATACTTCCGTTAGACTCATTTTTATCTTTGTACGACTACATTATACCATATTTCGTTACAATTATCCATCTAATACTCGTTTCGTCATTGTATGTTCATATTATATCGTATTTCAGTTAGAATTAATTATTTATACTCGTTTTCACCATTCTACGAGCATCTGATACATTATTTTGATTAGAAATAACATTTTTATACTCGTTTCCATAAATCTACGCCACTTGTTTACCATATTTTGGTAAGAATCTTGCATTTGTACTCGGTTCACCAATTTTCTCCCATTCTATACCATATTTCGATTAAAATAACCCTCCAATACTCGTATTCATAGTTGTACGCCCATTTTGTACTATATTTTCATTAGAATCATCATCTACACTCGTTTTTACCATTGCACGACTACTTTATACCATATTTCGGTTATAATTACACGTCTAATACTCATTTTCGTCATTGTATATTTATACTACTTCGTATTTCAATTAGAATCAATTATTTATACTCGTTTTCACCATTTTACTAGCATTTGATTAATTATTTCGGTTAGAAATTATAATTTCTACCCGTTTCCACAATTTTGACGGCACTTTTTTAATCATATTTTGGATAGAATCATGCATTTTAGTCGATTTCACCAATTTACTCCAATTTTGTACCATATTTCGATAAAAATAATCCATCTAGACTCGTTTTCACCGTTGTACGCCCATTTCATACCATACTTCCATTAGAATAACCCATTTATACACGTTTGTACCATTGCATGACTACTTTATACCATATTTCGGTAGTAGTTACCCATCTAATCTCGTTTTCATCGTTGTATGCACATACTGTACCGTATTTAGGAGTCTGTAAAGTCCAGGAAGCCCGTTCAAGTCTCAAATATTGACTTACGAGCGTTCCAGAAGTTCTTCGTGAACTTGCTGGTTCTTGGGAGCAGATCGTGTTGGGACGAATCTTGCTTTGAGCAACGGTGATCTTAATCACCCCAGCAAGAACCTTTCCTCTTCTTCTTTTTCTTTCTTCTCCTTCATCTGAGTTGTAACTCAGTTCTGTCCGTCTGCAACTGCGATTGCAAGAAAGAACGTGAGATTTATTTTTTGAACTCAGTTCTGTCCGTCAGCAACTGTGATTGCGAGGAAGAACATGATATTTTCTTTCTGATATTGTTGCTTTTGTAATCAGATTTATATTATAGTGTTCCTCTTGGATCTCGAGAATAATCAGAAGGTGAACGTTTGTTGAACCTCTGATCTCGACATCGAGTCTACCATCTTTGATCAAGCCCCGGGACTAACAATCTCAAAGCAAGATCCTTGTAGATGGAAAACTCTCGTGCTTCTCTCATCGATACCAGCTTTAACAAGTTAGAGAAATTCGACGGAGAACATTTCTAAATCTGGAAGAGGAAGGTCACCTTTAATCTTCAACTCGTGGACGTAGACCATGTGTTGATTGAGGATGAACCGACGATTCCAGAAGGAGGAACTGGCGATGCTACTGCTGCTGCACTCGTCAAGCAGAGCAAATGGAAGAGAGAAAACAGCATATATAAACTGCTGATTCTCAATTCTATGGAAGACTCTCTGGCTGAGTCATATTCCAAGAAGGAGAATGCCAAAGAGATCTGGGATTCTTTGGGTAAGCTATATGAAGATGATGAGAACAGTTCCAAAATCATCATCGTCGAGAAGCACCACAAGTGGCTCTTCGAAGACGAGATGGCGATGCTACCTCAAGTAAAGGAATTTCTGAAGTTGCGCCAGAAGTTAGATGATGAGAAGATGCCCCTCGTCGACAAGTTTGTCATTAGAGGGATAGTCTCGAAACTTCCTGCTGGTTGGAGCAACTTCTATGCTAGAATGCATCGGAAGAAGCTAGACATTAGCTTGGAAGATCTTCTACAAGAGATCCACGTTGAGGACGAAATGCGATCTCAACAGAAGATGGACTCTCTGTCCAAACAACTGGCTAAGGCCAACTTGGTGCACACAAGAGAGTTCAAGGGAAAGCAGGTGGCTTCTCATCACAAGAAGAAGGACTCCACTAAATCTAAAAGTGAACGGTCCTTCGTTCAAGCAATAAAAGTCCAAGTCCTACGTGACTTGCTTCAACTGTGACAAGAATGGCCACTACATGAGTGAATGCAAATCCAAGCCCAAACCAAAATAACAGGTATAGCTAAATTTGGTTATTTTGATTACTTAACTTGGTTGCTAGTGTTGCACAGGTTGAGTTATCTAGCGTGGTAGCTGACTACTGGTCTGACACTAGTGCATCTGACCACGTGTGCTCTCAAAGGAGCTGTTCACCAAGGACGAGCCATGTTATGACGAAGGTCTCGATGGCGAACATATATCTAGCAGAAGTTCTGAAGATCGAGACAGTGGTTATTAACCATCGACAAGGACACTAGAATACGTATTGCACGTACCAGAGATTTTTTGGCGATCTGATCTCAGAAAGTCTGTTATCTGATACAGACTTGAATGATGGACATTTGTACTAGCCAGATGGTAATTTCTTGGCGAGGAACATGCTTTGAAAAGATGTTCGGTGCTGAAGGAATGTTCGAACTTCTGCTGATGGCGATGAAGTTACTTCATTGAGTGGACTGAGAGTTGTTCTATGACAGAAGCAGACTCAAGCTGTCTAACTGGGACCTTATCTTCAGAATATAGGGCTAAAGAGGTAGAGAAGTTTAAGGTCTGTGCAGATATAAGACTGTTGGGAAGCTGCTCAGACGATTGAACTAAAGTACTGATCATCTGGAGTTAGTACACTCAGATATTTGTGACTTTCATCAATTCTCTACAGAGGCCGGTTCAAAGTGTTTTTCGAAGTGCATGTTCGCATGACTTCTCAAGTAGAAGGATACAGCATTCGAGTAGTTCAGAGACTTCAGGGTTGAAGCTGAACGTTAAACCGATCTACAACTACTCAGAAGTGATCGAGATGTAGAGTATAGGTCTCATGAATTCGCATCGTTCTGCAAAGAACATGGAATCATCAATGAGACTACTGCTCCTTATTCTCCTCAATCTAACGGGATAGCGGAGAGGAAGAACAGAACGTTGACAGAAATGATGAACTCAATACTGCTAACTACGGGTCTTCCTAAATGCTAATGGGGAGAAGCTGCATTGACGACCACTTTTATTCTAAATAGAGTGTCGTATGCTACTTCGAACGTAACTCCTCATGAACACTGGTTCAAAGTCAGACCTATCTTGGATGTCATTCGAGTGTGGGGGTCTCTGTCTTATGTGAAGCTCCCAGATCTGAAGATTCAGAAGCTGGGGACTAGGACTACGAAGATGATCTTCTTGGGGTATGCCGAGAAGTGTGATGCTCGGAGATTTCTTGATATTGAGTCAAATCATATCATCGAATCTCGTGAAGACAATTTGTAAGGCACGAGAATATTATTCTTAGGGATAAACTGGAGAACAATAAGGGTGCAAGAAACTGAAGTTTTCAATAAAGAAGTAGTCCAAGAAGATGTTGTTGTTGAAACAACGGTTGAACCAGAACTCGCTGAGCCGTCGTCGAAGCGAGCGAGGAGGCCGAAGAACTTCGGAGATGACTTCATCACCTATCATGTGGAAGCAGATTCGCTTACCTATGATGAGGCGATGAAGACCAGAGATGATGTTTTCTGGAAGGAGGCGATTGACAATAAAATTGATTCCATCACCTCAAATAACACTTGGGTGTTGGTTGATTTTCCTGAAGGAGCGAAATCCATCGGATGCAAATGGATCTTCAAGAAGAAGATGAAAGCAGATGGAACTATTGACAAGTTCAAGGCTAGGTTAGTGGCCAAGGGGTTTTCTCTGAAGCAGGGGATCGACTACTTTGACATGTATGCTCCAGTAGCCCGGATGACCACCATCAGAATGTTGATTGCTCTCGCAGCGATACATAAGATGGTGATACATCAGATGGATGTGAAAACAACTTTTCTGAATGGCAAGCTGACCGAAGAGATCTACATACAACAACCAGAAGGGTTTGTCATCAAAGGTCTTCAAGACAAAGTCTGCAAGTTGGTGAAAGCAAGCTCCCAAAATGTGGCATGAAAAGTTTGACAAAGTCATAAGGTCAAATGGCTACAGGGTCAGTAAAATAGACAAGTGTGTCTATACGAAGTTTGTTGACAAAAGAGGAGTCATCGTTTTTCTATACATGGATGACATACTAATCCTAGGTACGGATATAAGCTGTATCACGGAGACAAAGAAGTTCCTCTCGATGAAGTTCAGTATGGAGGACTTGGGGGATGCTGATGTTATCTTGGGACTCAAGATCATCTGAACAAACACTGGACTAGTGCTTTCACAGTCTCATTATGTTGAGAAGATGATCACTTGTTACGGATATCAGGATCTTCCAGGGATTGATACGCCGTACAAGTGTGATCTGAAACTGAAGCCTAATTCAAGGGAAAGCGTCAGGCAGCTGGAGTATGCAAGCGTAATCGGGAGTTTGATGTATGCTACTACTACCACAAGGCCTGACATAGCTTTCATTGTGGGAATGCTAAGTCATTTCTCGAGCAACCCAGGCATTGAGCACTGGAAAGCTGTGAAACGGGTTATGAGATATCTCAAGAAGACTCAGACATATGCACTGCACTACAGTGGAGATCTGCCAGTAGTAGAAGGCTTCAGTGATGCCAGTTGGTGCTCAGAAGTGGAGAGTGAGAGGTCCACAGGTGGATACATTTTTACAATAGGTGGAGCTGCTATATCGTGGAAATCGAAGAAGCAGACTATGCTCTCACGGTCATCCATGGAATCTGAGTTCTTTGCACTTGATACCGCAGCAGAGGAAGCAGAATGGCTTTGGGAGCTCATGTATGATCTTCCAGTGGTTGGGGCACAAATACCGACGATATCGATATACTGCGATAATCAGGCGACTGCGGCGGTGGCATCAAATGACCTCTTCAACGGAAAGAAGAGGACTGTGCGGTTGAAGCACAGGGCAGTACACGATCTCATCAAGAGGGGTGTTATTGCAGTGATTGATGTTCGGAGTCAGGAGAACCTGGCGAATCCATTCCCAAGGGCCTCAAGCGCCAGCTGGTCGATGACACAGCTAGTAAAATGGGCTTGAAGGCATTCTGATATTGTGTTATTACAATCCTACCATAAAGTTTTATGCTATTAGTTCAACGAAAAATCTACTAGGCATTTAGCTTTTGGTTCAAGGGAGGACTATTAACCAGAAGAATATCAGGAATGGTGGGTACTTGTCATCTGTGACATAGAGAGGTTACGGACCTACAGCCACTGTTGTCTGCTGTTGTTTTCTGCGGAAAACGGATCCTGTGGGAAGGTTGGCTTAAATGCCTTAATGAGTTCTCAGGCAGAGTGAATGCCTGGAGTGCTTTACAGGAAGCACGGTAGCACAGCACTACAAGGAGTGTAACTCCATGCTACAGTGGGGTGACTCCACCATGAGGTTCCCAGGTAGGGGTAATGCCTCAGCTTTGCAAGCCAAGTCACAACCGAGTAGCACCGTAAATAGGCAGGTCGCCTAATGTTGTATGATAATCGTAATAAAGAGAGGTAGACAACACTACAAAGAGGACGATGTCCTCATGTTACAGTGGCATGACACCACGAAGAGGTACCAGGTAGGGTAAAGCCTCGGCTTTGCGAGCCATGTCATAGCGGCGTAACACCGCACGAAAGCGCAATGTTTCATGCTGGGTAGTTTGGCACTACAAAGAGGCCTGTGACATCATGCTACAGTAGTATGACACTACGATGAGGTACCCAGGTGGGGTAAAGCCTCGACTTTAAGCCATGTCATAGCGGCGTAGCACCGCAAAGAAGCGCAATGCTTCATGCCATGACTCTTTATAAAGAACTCACCTATAGTGTATGGACAGAGATAACAGGCCGTCTCTTGAGGGTAAACTTGTAGACGCCCAAAAATTATATACTGAAACCAGGCTGGCACAAGGCCTTCAATGTGCAGCCAGAAGCACAGTTGATGTCATTATGTGAGTAGGAAGAATTACAGTTATGGTACAGAATTCAAGGCTTAGTCCATTCTTGTATCATGCTGTTATTTAACCTATGCGGAAAGATTCAAGTCGTAGCGACATCTCTCCTAATACATGATGGACAGTCACTGTGGGGAACGCTCAACCCATATATTGAGATATGTGGGGGATTGTTGGTGTTTTTGCCTTTGGACTAAAAAAGATAGTCCCACATCGGCTACACCAAATGGTGAGTATCTCAATATAATGCATTGCTTGTGTTGAGGTGTGCACATGAGGTGTAGTGGGGCACAAGTTTGTGCCATGTGGGAGTATTTTCCTAGAAGAAAAAAGGATTAAATCCAACATGGATGCAAGTTGATTTTTGTTGTGCGGACTCGGACACGGACTCCAGGATGTCTCGTGCATGCACGGGAGTGTTCGGGGGTAGGCATGGACTGGCACACTTCTATGCTGATTGTGGGATGATCTAAAATATCAAACTCTATTTTGAGTATTGGTATTTTAGTCCCACATCGGATAGGAGAAGAGGTGAAGTCTCAACTCCACTCTATAAATAGAGCCCCTTGGCCTCCTTTGAAAGATGCACCAAGAAGAGAGTTAAGGGAGTCTGTAAAGTCCAGGAAGCCCATTCAAGTCTCAAATATTGACTTACGAGCGTTCCAGAAGTTCTTCGTGAACTTGCTGGTTCCTGGGAGCAGATCGTGTTGGGGCGAATCAAGATTTGAGCAACGGTGATCTTAATCACCCCAGCAAGAACCTTTCATCTTCTTCTTCTTTCTTCTTTCTTCTCGTTCATCTGAGTTGTAACTCAGTTCTGTCCGTCTGCAACTGCGATTGTAAGGAAGAACGTGAGATTTATTTTCTGAACTCAGTTCTGTCCGTCAGCAACTGCGATTGCGAGGAAGAACGTGAGATTTCCTTTCTGATTATTGTTGCTTTGGTAATCAGATTTATATTATAGTGTTCCTCTTGGATCTCGAGAATAATCAGAAGGTGAACGTTTGTTGAACCTCTGATCTCGACATCGAGGTCTACCATCTTTGATCAAGCCCCGGGACTAACATTATATGTATAGTCATAACCGAAATATGGTAAAAAGTAGTCATGCAATTGTAAACGAGTAATGGAGGGTTATTTTAATCGAAATATGGTATAGAATGGGAGAAAATTGGTGAAATCGGGTACAAATGATTGGTTCTTACATAGTATGGAAAAAAAGTGGTACAGATTTGTGGAAACGAGTATTGAAATATTATTTCTAATCGAAATAATGTATCAAATGCTTGTAGAATGGGGGAAAACGAGTATAAAAAATTGATTCTAACTGAAATACGGTACAGTATGAGCATACATTGACGAAACGAGTATTAGATGGATAATTGTAGCGAAATATAGTATACAGTAGTCGTACAATGGTAAAAACGAGTATAAATAGGTGATTCTAACGGAAGTATGGTATAAAATGGGCGTACAACGGTGTAAACGAGTATAGATGGGTTATTTTAATCAAAATATGGTATAAAATAGGAGTAAATTGGTGAAACTGACTAAAATGCATGATTCTATCGAAAATATGGTAAGAAACTGGCGTCAAATTTTGAAAACGGGTAGAAAATAAAATTTCTAACCGAAATAATCAATCAAATGCTCGTAAAATGGTGAAAACGAGTATAAATAATTGACTCTAATTGAAATACGAAATAGTACAAGTATACAATGACGAAAACGAGTACTAGATGTGTAATTATAACCGAAATAGGGTATAAAGTAGTCATACAATGGTAAAATCGAGTATAAATGGGTGATTCTAACGAAAATATGATGTGAAATGGGCGTACAACTGTGAAAACGAGTAATAGAGGGTTTTTTAATCGAAATATGGTATAGAATAGAAGAAAATTAGTGAAACCGGGTACAAATAAAGGGTTCTTACCAAAGTATGGTAAAAAAGTAGCGTAGATTTGTCGAAACGAGTTTTGAAATGTTATTTTTAATCGAAATAATATATCAAATGCTCGTAGAATAGGGAAAACGAGTGTAAATAATTTATTCTAACTGAAATATGGTACAGTATGAGCATAGAATGACGAAACGAGTATTAGATGGATAATTGTGACGAAATATGGTATAAAGTAGTCGTGCAATGGTAAAAACGAGTATAAATGGGTGTTTCTAACGGAAGTATGGTATGAAATGGGCATACAACGGTGTAAACGAGTATATATGGGTTATTTTAATCGAAATATTTTATAGAATGGGAGTAAATTGGTGAAACTGACTAAAATATTCTAACCAAAATATAATAAAAAAGTGGCGTCGAATTTTGGAAACGGGTAGAAAATATAATTTCTAACCGAAATAATTAATCAAATGCTCGTAAAATGGTGAAAACAAGTATAAATAATTGACTCTGATTGAAATACAAAATATTACAAGTATACAATGACGAAAACGAGTACTAGATGTGTAATTATAACCAAAATATGGTATAAAGTAGTCATGCAATAGTAAAAACGAGTATAGATGGGTGATTCTAACGAAAATATTGTGTTAAATGGGCGTACAACTGTGAGAACGAGTAATAGAGGGTTATTTTAATCGAAATATGGTATAAAATGGGAGAAAATTGGTGAAACCGGGTACAAATGCAGGGTTCTTACCAAAGTATGGTAAAAAAGTAGCGTAGATTTGTGGAAACGAGTATTGAAATGTTATTTCCAACCGAAATAATGTATCAAATGCTCGTAGGATAGGAAAAACGAGTATAAATAATTGATTCTAACTGAAATATGGTACAATATGAGCATACAATGACGAAACGAGTATTAGATGGATAATTGTAACAAAAATATGGTATAAAGTAGTCATGCAATGGTAAAAAACAAGTATAAATGGGTGATTCTAACGGAAATATGGTATGAAATGGGCGTACAATGGTGTAAACGAGTATAGAAATATGGTATAGAACGGGAGTAAATTGGTGAAACCGACTAAAATGTATGATTCTAACCAAAATATGATAAAAAGTGGCATCCAATTTTGGAAACGGGTAGAAAATATAATTTCTAACCGAAATAATTATTCAAATGCTCGAAAAATGGTTAAAACAAGTGTAAATAATTGACTCTAATTGAAATACGAAATAGTACAAGTATACAATGACGAAAACGAGTACTAGATGTGTAACTATAACCGAAATATGGTATAAAGTAGTCATGCAATGGTAAAAAACGAGTATAGATGGGTGATTCTAACAAAAATATTATGCGAAATGGGCGTACAACGGTAAAAACGAGTAATGGAGGGTTATTTTAATCGAAATATGGTATAGAATGGAAGAAAATTGGTGAAACCGGATACAAATGCAGGGTTCTTATCAAAGTATGCTAAAAAAGTGGCGTAGATTTGCGAAAACGAGTATTGAAATGTTATTTCTAACCGAAATAATGTATCAAATGTCGTAGAATGGGAAAAACGAGTATAAATAATTAATTCTAACTGAAATACGGTACAGTATGAGCATATAATGACGAAACGAGTATTAGATGGGTAACTACAACCAAAATATGGTATGAAGTAGTCGTGTAATGGTACAAATGAGTATAAATGGACGATTCTAACGGAAGTATGGTATGAAATGGGCGTACAAGGATGTAAACGAGTATAGATGGGTTATTTTAATCGAAATATTGTATAGAATGGATGTAAATTGGTAAAACTGACTAAAATACATGATTCTAACCAAAATATGATAAAAAAGTGGCGTCGAATTTTGGAAACGGGTAGAAAATATAATTTATAATTAATCAAATGCTCGTAAAATGGTTTAAACGAGTATAAATAATTGACTCTAATTGAAATACAAAATAGTACAAGTATACAATGACGAAAACGAGTACTAGATGTGTAATTATAACCGAAATATGCTATAAAGTATTCATGCAATGGTAAAAACGAGTATAGATGGGTGATTCTAACGAAAATATTGTGCGAAATGGGCGTACAACTATGAAAACAAGTAATGGAGGGTTATTTTAATCGAAATATGGTATAGAATGGGAGAAAATCGTTGAAACCGGGTACAAATGTAGGGTTCTTACCAAAGTATAGTAAAAAAAGTGGTGTAGATTTGTGGAAACGAGTATAAATAATTGATTCTAACTGAAATACGGTTCAGTATGAGCATACAATGACAAAACGAGTATTAGATGGATATTTGTAACGAAATATGGTATAAAGTAGTCGTACAATAATAAAAACGAGTATAAATGGGTGATTCTAACAGAAGTATGATATGAAATGGGCGTACAACGGTGTAAACGAGTATAGATGGGTTATTTTAATCGAAATATGGTATAAAATAGGAGTAATTTGGTGAAATCGACTAAAATGCAAGATTCTAACCAAAATATGATAAAAAAGTGGAGTCAAATTTTTGAAACGGGTAGAAAATATAACTTCTAAAGGAAATAATTAATCAAATGCTCGTAAAATAGTTAAAACGAGTATAAATAATTGACTCTAATTGAAATACGAAATAGTACAAGCATACAATGACGAAAATGAGTACTACATGTGTAATTATAACCGAAATATGGTATAAAGTAGTCATGCAATGGTAAAAACGAGTATAGATGGGTGATTCTAACAAAAATATTATGCAAAATTGGCGTACAACTGTGAAAATGAGTAATGGAGGGTTATTTTAATCGAAATATAGTATAGAATGGGAGAAAATTGGTGAAGCCGGGTACAAATACAGGGTTCTTACCAAAGTATTATAAAAAAAAGTGGCATAGATTTGTGGAAATGAGTATTGAAATGTTATTTCTAACCGAAATAATGTATCAAATTCTCGTAGAATGGGTAAAACGAGTATAAATAATTGATTCTAACTGAAATACGGTACAGTATAAGCATACAATGACGAAACGAGTACTAAATGGATAATTGTAACGAAATATGGTATAAAGTAGTCGTGTAATGGTAAAAACGAGTATAAATGGGTGATTCTAACGGAAGTATGGTATGAAATGGCCGTACAACGGTGTAAACGAATATAGATAGGTTATTTTAATCGAAATATGGTATAGAATGGGAGTAAATTGGTGAAACCGACTAAAATGCATGACTCTAACCAAAATATGATAAAAAAAGTGGTGTCGAATTTTGGAAACTGGTAGAAGATATAATTTCTAACCGAAATAATTAATCAAATGCTCGTAAAATGGTTTAAACGAGTATAAATAATTGACTCTAATTGAAATACGAAATAGTACAAGTATACAATGACGAAAACAAGTACTAGATGTGTAATTACAACCAAAATATGGTATAAAGTTGTCATGCAAGGGTAAAAACGAGTATAGATGGGTAATTATAACAAAAATATTGTGCAAAATTGGCGTACAACTGTGAAAATGAGTAATGGAGGGTTATTTTAATCAAAATATAGTCTAGAATAGAAGAAAATTGGTGAAATCGGGTACAAATGCAGGGTTCTTACCAAAGTATTGTAAAAAAGTGGCGTAGATTTGTGGAAACGAGTATTGAAATGTTATTTCTAACCGAAATAATGTATCAAATTCTCGTAGAATGGGTAAAACGAGTATAAATAATTGATTCTAACAGAAATACAGTACAGTATGAGCATAGAATGACGAAACGAGTATTAAATGGATAATTATAACGAAATATGGTATAAAGTAGTCGTGTAATGGTAAAAACGAGTATAAATGGGTGATTCTAACGGAAGTATGGTATGAAATGGGCGTACAACGGTGTAAATGAATATAGATGGGTTATTTTAATCGAAATATGGTATAGAATGTGAGTAAATTGATGAAACCGACTAAAATGCATGACTCTAACCAAAATATGATAAAAAAAGTGGTGTCGAATTTTGGAAACGGGTAGAAGATATAATTTCTAACCGAAATAATTAATCAAATGCTCGTAAAATGGTTTAAACGTGTATAAATAATTGACTCTAATTGAAATACGAAATAGTACAAGTATACAATGACGAAAACGAGTACTAGATGTGTAATTATAACCGAAATATGGTATAAAGTTGTCATACAAGGGTAAAAACGAGTATAGATGGGTGATTATAACGAAAATATTGTGCGAAATTGGCGTACAACTGTGAAAATGAGTAATGGAGGGTTATTTTAATCGAAATATAGTCTAGAATGGAAGAAAATTGGTGAAATCGGGTACAAATGCAGGGTTCTTACCAAAGTATTGTAAAAAAAAAGTGGCGTAGATTTGTGGAAACGAGTATTGAAATGTTATTTCTAACCGAAATAATGTATCAAATGCTCGTAGAATAGGTAAAACGAGTATAAATAATTGATTATAACTGAAATACGGTACAGTATGAGCATACAATGATGAAACGAGTATTAGATGGGTTATTATAACCGAAATATGGTATAAAGTAGTCGTGTAATAGTAAAAACGAGTATAAATGGGTGATTCTAACGGAAGTATGGTATGAAATGGGCGTACAACGGTGTAAACGAATATAGATGGGTTATTTTAATCGAAATATGGTATAGAATGGGAGTAAATTGGTGAAACCGACAAAAATGCATGACTCTAACCAAAATATGATAAAAAAAAGTGGTGTCGAATTTTGGAAACGGGTAGAAGATATAATTTCTAACCGAAATAATTAATCAAATGCTCGTAAAATGGTTTAAACGAGTACAAATAATTTACTCTAATTGAAATACGAAATACTACAAGTATACAATGACGAAAACGAGTACTAGATGTGTAATTATAACCGAAATATGGTATAAAGTTGTCATGCAAGGGTAAGAACGAGTATAGATGGGTGATTCTAACAAAAATATAGTGCAAAATGGGCGTACAATTGTGAAAATGAGTAAGGGAGGGTTATTTTAATCTAAATATAGTATAGAATAGAAGAAAATTGGTGAAATCGGGTACAAATGCAGGGTTCTTACCAAAGTATTATAAAAAAGTGGCGTAGATTTGTGGAAACGAGTATTAAAATGTTATTTCTAACCGAAATAATGTATCAAATGCTCGTAGAATAGGTAAAACGAGTATAAATAATTGATTATAACTGAAATACGGTACAGTATGAGCATACAATGATGAAACGAGTATTAGATGGGTTATTATAACCGAAATATGGTATAAAGTAGTCGTGCAATCGTAAAATCGAGTATAGATGGGTCATTCTAACGAAAATATTGTGCGAAATGGGCGTACAACTGTGAAAATGAGTAATCGAGGGTTATTTTAATCGAAATATGGTATAAAATTGGAGAAAATTGGTGAAACCGGGTACAAATGTAGGGTTCTTACCAAAGTATGGTAAAAAAGTGGCGTAGATTTGTAGAAACGAGTATTGAAATGTTATTTCTAACCGAAACAATGTATCAAATGCTCGTAGAATGGGGAAAACGAGTATAAATAATTGATTCTAACTGAGATACGGTACACTATGAGCATACAATAACGAAATGAGTATTAGATGGATAATTGCAACAAAATATCGTATAAAATAGTCGTACAATGGTAAAAACGAGTATAAATGGGTTATTCCAACGGAATTATGGTATAAAATGGGCGTACAACGGTGAAAACGAGTATAGATGGGTTATTTTAATCGAAATATGGTATAGAAATAGGAGTAAATTAGTGAAATCGGGTACAAATGCATGATTCATACCAAAATTTGGTAAAAAGTGGCGTCAAATTTTGGAAATGGGTAGAAAATATAATTTTTAACCGAAATAATTAATCAAATGCTCGTAAAATGGTGAAAACGAGTATAAATAACTGATTTTAATTGAAATACGAAATAGTATATGTATACAATGATAAAAACAAGTATTATATGTGTAATTATAACAAAAATATGGTATAGAGTAGTCATGCAATGGTAAAAATTAGTATAGATGGCTGATTCTAATGAAAATATAGTGCAAAATGGGCGTATAACTGTGAAAACGAGTATTAGAGGGTTATTTTAATCGAAATATGGTATAGAATGGAAAAAAATTGGTGAAACCGAGTACAAATGCATGATTCTTACAAAAATATGGTAAAAAGTGACGTAGATTTGCGGAAACGAGTATATTTCTAACCGAAATAATATATCAAATGCTCGTAGAATGGTGAAAACAAGTATAAATAATGGATGCTAACTGAAATTCGGTACAGTATGAGCATACAATGATGAAAACGAGTATTAGATGGGTAACTACAACCAAAATATGGTATGAAGTAGTCGTGTAATGGTACAAACAAATGTAGATAGGCGATTCTAATGAAAATATGGTATAAATTGGATGTACAACAATGAAAACGAGTATAGAAGGGTTATTTAAATCGAAAAAGGTATAGAATATGAGCAAGTTGGTAAAAATGAGTATAAATACATGATTCTAATCCAAATATGGTAATAAAAAAGTTGCATAAAATTGTGGAAACGTGTATAAAAATGTTATTTCTAAACGAAATAATGTATCAAATGCTCGTAGAATGGTGAAAACGAGTATAAATAATTGATTCTAACTGAAATACTGAATAGTATGAGCATACAATGATGAAATCGAGTATAAAATTGTTAATTATAACCAAAATATGGTATAAAGTAGTCGTACAATGGTAAAAACGAGTATAGATGGGTGATCTAACGAAAATATGGTATAAAATGGATGTACAATGGTGAAAACGAGTATATGATGGTTATTTTAATCAAAATATGGTATAGAAATGGGTGTAAATGACGTCGACTCTGGCCCTAAATGGTGCTAGTGCACTGATTCTCTCCACTCTTTAACTCTCTGAAAATTCGTAAGGAATTGTTCTGAATAGTACTTAATCATTTAGGGAGAGAGGAGAGAAGCTTATATAGGCCGGCACTGTAACCGCCCAGTTAGCAAAATGTTTGGGACATGAAAAAAATTGCTCCGATCGTTCCGTAACCACTCAAATCGTGCACAGACACAATTTGAGCCAATTGGCGCACAGCGTGTGCCAATTGCGTACCTGTGCCAATCGTGCCACCTGCGTCCGCGTGTACTTGTGTATTATGCACAAACTGTACCATCTGGCCGCACCATCTGGCCACGTGATTAGGTTACGCAATCTGGCCGCACGAATTGGCGCACGAACAACTGCGCAAGAGGCTCGCACAATGAGCACAACTCGATGCTGACATACTAAGTGTTAAGTGCGCCAAAAAAAATGCTATATTATGCCTCATGAGCCCATGAGCTCGAGTCCGAGTCCGAGTTCGAGTCGCTAAGCCCCTATGCGACTTAGCTCCAATGGAAATTAATTCCAAGAGCAAAAAACATTAATGCTTTACCATGGAGTCTTAACCTTACCTCATGGTAAAATCACCCACATGGTTCCCTCCTTTGGGACACCACCCCATGTGTATATCTCAACAACACACCAAGTATATATTAAGATACACTTCATGGTGTTTTCTAATGTGGGACTAAATAATACTAGGCATGTATTGAGAGCAAGCTCTCTCTACATGTCAAGGGAAAAGCTCCAAGAATCCCCCACATATTTCGATATATGGATTTGAGTGTTCCCTACAGTAACTGTCCATTATGCATTAGGAGAGATGTCGCTGATGACTTGAATCTTCTCGCATGGGTCAAACAACAGACTATAAAACAAGAATGGACTAAGCCTTGAATTCTCAATCATAGCTCAAATTCTTTCCACTCATATAATGTAGTTACATGTGCTTCTGGCTGCACATTAAAGGCCATGTGCCAGCCTGGTTTCAGTATATAATTTTGGGTGTCTACAAGTTTACCCTCAAGAGACGGCCTGATATCTCTGTCCATACACTATAGGTGAGTTCTTTATTAAAGAGACATGACATGAAGCCTTGCGTTTTCCTTGCGGTGCTACGCTGCTATGACACGGCTTAAAGTCGAGGCTTTACTCCTACCCGGGAACCTCATCGTAGTGTCATACTACTGTAGCATGAGATCACAATCCTCTTTGTAGTGCCAAACTACTTAGCATGAAGCCTTAGGCTTCCTTGCGGTATTATGCCGCAACGACATGGCTTGTAAGGCCGAGGTTTTACCCCTATCTGGGCACCTCATCGTGGTGTCGTGCCACTGTAACATGAGGACATCCTCCCTTTTGTAATGATGTCTACAACTCGTTAATTTCATCATACAGCATTAGGCTACATGCCTATTTGCGGTGCTACGTTGCTGTGACTTGGCTTGCAAAGCCGAGGCATTATCCCTACCTAGGAACCTTATGGTGGAGTCACCCCCGCTGTAGCATAGAGTTACACTCCTTGTAGTGCTGCTCTACCGTGCTTCCTGTAAATCACACCAGGCATTCACTCTGCCTGAGAACTCATTAAGGCGTTTAAGCTATCCTCATCACAGGATTCGTTTTCCGCAGAAAACATATCGTAGACAATAGTGGTTGTAGGTCCATAAACTTTCTATGCCACAGAGGACATGTACCCAGTGTTCCTGATATTTTCCCATTTAGTGGTCCTCCCTTGAACCAAAAGCTAGATGCCTAGTAGATTTCTCTTTGAAGTAATAACATAAAACTTTATGATAGGATTACAATAAAATAATATCAGATTGCCTTCAAGTCCATTTTATAAGCTGTGTCATCGACTAGCTAGTGCTTGAAGCCCTTTTGTAAATGGATTTGCCAGGTTCTCCCAACTCCGAACATCAATTACTGTAATGACACCTTTTTTGATGAGATCGTGCACTGCCCTATGCTTTAAGCGCACAGTTCTCTTCTTTCTATTGAAGAAATTATTTGATGCCACCATCACAGTCGCCTGGTTGTCACAGTATATCGAAATTACCGGTATTTGCACCCCAACTACTGGAAGATCATACATGAGCTCCCAAAGCCATTCTGCTTCCTCTGTTGTGGTATCAAGTGCAAAGAATTTAGATTACATGGAGGAAGAGAACATAGTCTGCTTCTTCGACTTCTATGATATAGCAGCTCCACCTATTGTGAAAATGAATCCACCTGTGGACCTCTCGCTCTCTAACTCTGAGCACTAGCTGGCATCACTGAAGCCTTCTACTACCGGCAGATCTCCGCTATAGTGCAGTTCATATGTCTAAGTCTTCTTGAGATATCTTATTACCCGTTTCACAGCTTTCTATTGCTCAATGCCTGGGTTGCTCGTGAAACGACTCAACATTCCTACGACGAAAGCTATGTCAGGCCTTGTAGCAGTAATAGCATATATCAAACTCCCGATGACGTTTGCATACTCCAGCTACCTGACGTTTTACTTCAAATTAGGCTTCAGATTTTGATCACACCTATAAGGCGTATCGATCACTGGACGTTCCTGATACCCGTAGCGTGTGATCATCTTCTCAATATAATGAGACTGTGACAGTGCCAGTCCAGTGTATGTTCGGATGATCTTGATCCTTAAGATCACATCAGCTTTTCGCAATCCTTCATACTGAACTTAGTCAAGATGAACTTCTTTGTCTCCGTGATACAGCCCATATTCGTACCTAGGATCATCATGTCTTCCACGTATAGACAAACAATTACACCTCTTCCATCAGAGAACTTTGTGTAAACACACTTGTCCGTCTCGCTGACCCTGTAGCTATTTGACCTTATAACCTTGTCAAACTTTTTATGCCACATTATGAGAGCCTGTTTAAGACCGTACAAGGATTTCACCAACTTGTAGACTTTTTCTTTAAGACCCTTGACGACAAATTACTTTGGTTGTTGCATGTAAATCTCTTCGGTCAGCTTGCCATTTAGGAAAGCTACTATTACATCAATTTGATGTATCATCAACTTATATATTGCTGCGAGAGCAATCAATATTCTGATGGTGGTCATCCAGGCTATTGGAACATACGTGTCAAAATAGTCGATCCTATGTTTCTGAGAAAACCCCTTGGCTATTAGCCTAGCCTTGAACTTGCCATTAGTTCCATCTGGTTTCATCTTCTTCTTGAAGATCCATTTGCATCCGATGGGTTTTGCTCCTTCAGGAAGATCAACCAACACCCAAGTGTTATTAGCGGTGATTGAATCAATTTTATTGTCTACCACCTCCTTCCAAAAAATAGCATCTATGTTCTTCATCGCCTCATCATAGGTAAGCGAGTCTACTTCCATATGATAGGTAAAAAAGTCATTTTTGAAGTCTTTCGGCCTCCTCACTCGCTTAGTTGACGGCTCATCGAGCTCTGGTTCAACAGTCGTTTCGACATTAACTTCTTCTTGGACTACGTTATCATTGGAAACTTCAGTTTCCTGTGCACCCTCATTATTTTTCGGAATATCCACAAGAACAATGTTCTTGTGTCTTGCAAACTTATCTTTAAAATATTCTGCATCACGAGATTCAATGATATAATTTGATTCAATATCAAGAAATCTCTGAGCATCACTCTTCTCGGCATAACCCAAGAAGATTGTCTTCATAGTCCTTGTCCCGAGATTCTGAATCTTCATATTTGGGAGCTTTACATATGTCAGACACCCCCATACTCGAATAACATCCAAGTTAGGTCTGACTTTGAACCAGAATTCATGAGGAGTAACGTCCGAAGTTGCATGCGGCACTCTATTCAGACTAAAAGTGGCCGTCAATGCAGCTTCTCCCTAGTAGCATTTTGGAAGACCCGCAGTCAACAACATTGAGTTTATCATTTCTGTAAACGTTCTGTTCTTCATTTCTGTTACTCCGTTAGATTGAGGAGAATACGGAGCAGTAATCTCGTTGACAATTCTATGTTCTTTGCAGAACGATACGAATTTATGAGACCGATACTCTCCACCTCGATCACTTCTTATTCTCTTGATTTATTGTCCAGTTTGTCGTTCAGCCTCGGCCCTGAATCTTTGAACTTCTCGAATGCTTCGTCTTTAGCCTTGGGTAAGTAGACGAACGTGTACTTTGAGAAGTCGTCGATGAATGTTATGAAATACTTCATCCCGGCCTTTGTAGAGAACTGTTTGAAGTTACATATATCATAGTGTACCAACTCCAGAAGATCTGTGCTTCGATTAACCCGAGGAAAGGGTTTTCTTGTGATCCTCGTCTGAGCACATACTTCACATTTTTCTATATTACCTCCACATTTGGAGATAAGTCCTAGACTAGATATTCTGTTTATTCTTTTACAATGAATATGTCCTAGTCTATTATGCCACAACTCAAGAGTATAACCAGAATGAGCGATTGTATTAATAACATTAGACTGATTTACAAGCTGAATTTTAAACATTCTTTGGTATAAAATGACTTCCCGAAGTATGTTCCGTTTATGGACATCACCATCTGGCCAGCATTGATGCCCATCATTAGGCCTGCTTTACAGAGTAGGCCTCCAAAGATCGGGTTCTTTGTGATAGCAGATGCATGCTTCACACCTTGAAGCGTCAAAGACTACCCTGAAGTTAGCTTCAACACCACCGTCCCGATCCCTTGTACTTTAGCTTGTGCCTGATTCGCCACCATAATAACTTCAAAAGTTGGTGTGTAGGTGGTGAACCATTCCTTGCTTGAGCATACATGGCAGGTGGCACCAGTGTCTACCCACCAGTCAGAGTCAGCCCCCACTGCAGTGACCTGCACAATCATTACAATAATATTGGTGATCATTACCTTACTATGCTCACCTTGCTCTGATTGCTTGGGCTTAGATTTGTATTCACTCTTAAAATGGCCCTTCTTGCCACATTTGAAGCAAGCCAATAGGATTTTGGATTTTGTTGCTTGAAGGAAGTCCCCTTCCCTTTCAAATTATTTGGGTCCTTCTTCTTGCTATGGGAAGCCACATACTTTCCCTTGGATTCCTTGGTGTGAACCAAATTAGCGTTAGCAATCTGTTTGTCAGAGCGTCCACCTTCAGTTGAGCCCTCATCTGGTCCTCAACATAAATTTCTTGAAGGAGATTTTCGAGACATATCTCCAGTTTCTTCCTATACATGTTTGCATAGAACTTGCTCCAAACAGCGGAGAGCCTAGAGACGATCCCTCCAACAACAAACTTGTCGGTAAGAGGCATCCCCTCATCTTCCAACTTCTGTCGCAGCTTCAGAAACTCCTTCACATGCGGCAGTATAGTCTTCTCGTCTACAAAGAGCTATTTATGATATTTTCAATAATAAATATCTTGCTCCTGTTCTTGTCATCTTCGTACAGTTTTTCCAAAGACTCCCATATCTCTCGGGCAATAGTTTTCTTAGAATATGATTATGCCAGGGAGTCCTCCATAGCATTTAGAATGAGAAGCCTATAGAGGCTATTCTTCCTTCTTCATTTGGTCTGACTTTTAGTAGCAGCAGCAATACCGGCTGCAGACCCAGTTTCTAGAACAGTCAGTTCTTCCTCGGTTAGCATGTGGTCAACTTCAGAATGTTGAAGATGGAGGATAGCCTTCCTCTTCCAGACTTGATAGTGCTCTCCATAAAATTTATCTAACTTGCTGAAGTTATGATTGATGAGTGAAGCACGAAAGTTTTCCATCTTGTGAAATCAACCTTTGAGATTGTTAGTCTCGGGGCGTAATTTTTCGATAGAAAACTGAAAATTATGCAATACTTTGAAGAAGGTGCACGACAGAGATCCCAGAGGATTCTGAGAAACAAAATCTAATGAATGTCCACTAACATTTTCTGATTAGATCAGAAACGTTCTCGTTTAGAACGAGAAAAAAGTGGATGAGCATAAATGGATAGTATGTCCTGCTGGGGTGAATAATCACTGGCACTCAAAGCTTGATTCGCACCATACGAATAGCTTCCAGGAACTAGCAAGTTCAATGTAGAACTTCGCAACACTCCGCTCTTCTGACTCCTCGGATGGCGCGGACTATGGCGCTAAATGGCGCTGGTGCACTGATTCTCTCCACTCTTTAACTCTCTGGAAATTCGTAAGGAATTGTTCTGAATAGTACTTAATTACTGAGAAAGAGACGAGAGAAGCTTATATAGGCCCGCACCGTAACCGCCCAGTTAGCAAAATGTTCGAAACGTGGGAAAATATCGCTCCGAACGTTCTGTAACCGCTCAAATCGTACACAGACACGATTTGAGCCAATTGGCGCACAGCATGCGCCAATCGTGCCACCTGCGCCCGCGCGTAAACTGTACCATCAGGTAGCGCCAATAAAATGCCACATTATGTCTCATGAGCCTATGAGCCCGAGTCTGAGTCTGAGTCCGAGTCGCTAAGCCCCTACGGGGCTTAGCTCCAATGGAAATTAATTCCAAGAGCAAAAAGCATTAATGCTTTACCATGGAGTCTTAACCTTACCTCCTAGTAAAATCACCCATATGGTTCCCTCCTTAGGGTCACCACCCCATGTGCATATCTCAACAACACACCAAGTATATATTGAGATACACTTCATGGTATTTTTCCAATGTGGGACAAAATAATACTAGGCATGTATTGAGAGCAAGCTCTCTCTTCATGTCAAGGAAAAAGCTCCAACATTCCCCAATATATCTCGATATATGATTTGAGTGTTCCCCACAGTAATTATCCATCATGCATTAGGAGAGATGTCGCTGACGACTTAAATCTTTCTGCATGGGTCAAATAATAGACTATAATACAAGAATAGACTAAGTCTTGAATTCTATATCATAGCTGCAATTCTTACAATCACATAATATAGTTACATGTGCTTCTGGCTACACATTAAAGGCCCTGTGCCAGCCTAGTTTTAGTGTATAATATTGGGCGTTTACAAGTTTACCCTCAAGAGACGGCCTGATATCTCTGTCCATACACTATAGGTGAGTTCTTTATTAAAGAGACATGGCATGAAGCCTTGCGCTTCCCTTGCGGTGCTACGCCGCTATGACATGGCTTAAAGCCGAGGCTTTACCCCTACCCGGGAACCTTATCGTAGTGTCATACTACTGTAGAATGAGATCACAATCCTCTTTGTAGTGCCAAACTACTCAGTAAGAAGCTTTAGGCTTCCTTGCGGTGTTACGCTGTAATGACTTGGCTTGCAAGGCCAAGGCTTTACCTCTATCTGGGTACCTCATCATGGTGTCGTGCCACTGTAACATGAGGACATCCTTCCTTTTGTAGTGCTATCTACAACTCTTTAATTTTATCATACATCATTAGGCTACCTTCCTATTTGCGGTGCTACGTCGCTGTGACTTGGCTTGCAAAGCCGAGGCATTACCCCTACCTGGGAACCTCATGGTGGAGTCACCCCATTGTTGCATAGAGTTACACTCCTTGTAGTGCTGCTCTACCATGCTTCCTATAAAGCACACCAGGCATTCACTCTGCCTGAGAACTCATTAAGGTGTTTAAGCCATCCTCATCACAGGATCCGTTATTTGCATAAAACATATAGTAGACAACAGTGGTTGTAGGTCCGTAACCTTTCCATGCCACAGAGGACATGTACCCACTGTTCTTTGATATTTTCCCAGTTAGTGGTCCTCCCTTGAACCAAAGCTAGATGCTAGTAGATTTCTCTTGGAACTAATAGCATAAAACTTTATGGTAGGATTACAATTACATAATATCAGAATGCCTTCAAGCCCATTTTATAAGTTGTATCATTGACCAGCTGGCACTTGAAGCCCTTTGTTAACGGACCCGCCAGGTTCTCCAGACTCCGAACATCAATTACTGCAATGACACCTCTCTTAATGAGATCGTGCACTGCCCTGTGCTTTAACCGCACAGTTCTCTTATTCCCATTGAAGAGATCATTTGATGGCACCGCCGCAGTCGTCAGGTTGTCGTAGTATATCAGAATCGACGGTATTTGTGCCACAACCACTGGAAGATCATACATGAGCTCCCGAAGCCATTCTGCTTCCTCCGCTGCGGTATCAAGTGCAAAGAACTCAGATTACATGGAGGAACGAGAGAGCATAGTCTGCTTCTTCGACTTCCACGATATAGCAGCTCCACCTATTACGAAAATGATCCACATGTGGACCTCTCGCTCTCCAACTCTGAGCACCAGCTGGCATCGCTGAAGCCTTTTACTAATGAAAATATAGTGTAAAAAGGGCGTACAAACGGTGAAAACGAGTATATGAGGGTTATTTTAATCAAAATATGGTATAGAACGGGAGAACATTGGTGAAACTGAGTACAAATGCATGATTCTTACCAAAATATGGTAAAAAAGTGGCGTAGATTTGAAGAAACGAGTATAGAAATGTTATTTCTAACTGAGATAATGTATCAAATGCTCATAGAATGGTGAAAACAAGTATAAATAATTGATTCTAACTGAAATGCGGTACAATATGAGCATATAAAGATGAAAACGAGTATTAGATGGATAACTACAACCAAAATACGGTATGAAGTAGTCGTGTAATGGTATAAACGAGTATAGATGGGCAATTCTAATGAAAATATGGTATAAAATGGACGTACAACGGTGAAAACGAGTATAGTTGGGTTATTTTAATCGAAATATGGTATATAATGGGGGTAAATTGGTGAAACCGACTAAAATGCATGATTCTAACCAAAATATGATTAAAAAAAGTTGTGTCGAATTTTGGAAACGAGTAGAAAATATAATTTATAACCGAAATAATTAATCAAATGCTCATAAAATGGTGAAAACGAGTATAAATAATTGATTCTAATTGAAATACGAAATAGTATAAGTATACAATGACGAACACGAGTATTATATGTGTAATTAGAACCGAAATATGGTATAAAGTAGTCATGCAATGGTAAAAACGAGTATAGATGGACGATTCTAACGAAAATATAGCGCAAAATGGCCGTACAACTGTGGAAAGCGAGTATTGGTGTGTTATTTTAATCGAAATATTGTATAGAATGAGAAAAAATTGGTGAAACAGGTACAAATGCATGATTCTTACCAAAATACGGTAAAAAAGTGACGTAAATTTGTGGAAACGTATATTGAAATGTTATTTCTAACCGAAATAATGTATCAAATGCTCGTAGAATAGTGAAAATGAGTTTAAATAATTGATGCTATCTGAAATACAGTACAATATGAGCATACAACGATGAAAATGAGTATTAGATGGATAACTACAACCGAAATATGGTATGAAGTAGTCGTGCAATAGTACAAACAAGTATAGATGGGCGATTCTAACGAAAATTGGGTGTACAACAGTGAAAACGAGTATAGGAGGGTCATTTTAATCGAAAAAGGTATAGAATATGAGCAAATTGGTAAAAACCGAGTACAAATGCATGATTCTAACCCAAATATGGTAATAAAAAAGTGGCATAGAATTGTGAAAACGGGTATACAAATCTAATTTTTCTAAACGAAAAAATGTATCAAATGCTCTTAGAATGGTAAAAGCGAGTATAAATAATTGATTCTAACTAAAATATAGAATAGTATGAGCATACAATGATGAAGTCGAGTATAAAGTTGTTATTTTGACCAAAATATGGTATAAAGTAGTCGTGGAATGGTAAAAACGAGTGTAGATGGGTGATTCTAATGAAAATATAGTATAATATGGGCGTACAACAGTAAAAACGAGTATAGGACGGCTATTTTAATCAAATTATGGTATAGAAATGGGAGTAAATTGGTGAAATTGGGAACGAATGCGTGATTCTCACCAAATTATGGTAAAAAAGTGGCGTAGATTTGTGGGAACGAGAATAGAAATATTATTTCTAACCGAAATAATGTATAAAATGCTCATAGAATGGTGAAAACCAGTATAATAATTGATTGTAACTGAAATAAAGTATATTATGAGAATACAATGATGAAAACGAGTAATAGATGGGTAAATATAATCGAAATATAGTATAAAGTAGTCCTGCAATGCTAAAAATGAGTATAGATGGGTGATTCTAACGAAAATATATTGTAAAAAGGGCATACAACGGTGAAAATGAGTATATTAGGGTTATTTTAATCGAAATATGGTATAGAACATGAGAAAATTGGAGAAACCGAGTACAAATGCTAGATTCTCACCAAAATATGGTTAAAAAGTGGCGTAGATTTGTGGAAAAGAGTATAGAAATGTTATTTCTAACCGAAATAATGTATCAAATGCTCATAGAATGATAAAAACGAGTATAAATAATTGATGCTAACTGAAATAGGGTATAGTATGAGCATACAAAACGAGTATTAGATTGATAATTGTAACAAAATATGGTATAAAGTCGTCGTGCAATGGTAAAAACGAGTATAAATGGTGATTCTAACGAAAGTATGGTATGAAATGGGCGTACAACGGTAAAAATGTGTATAGATGGTTTATATTAATTGAAATATGGTAGAGAGTGGGAGTAAATTTGTGAAATCGACTACAAAATGCATGATTCTAACCAAAATATGATAAAAAAAAGTGGCGTCGAATTATGGAAACGGGTAGAAAATTATAATTTCTAACCGAAATAATTAATCGAATGCTCGTAAAAAGGTGAAAACGAGTATAAATAATTGATTCTAATTGAAATACGAAATAGTATAAGTACACAAGGACGAAAACAAATATTAGATGTGTAATTAAAACCGAAATACGGTATGAAGTAGTCGTGCAATGGTACAAACGAGTATAGATGGGTGATTCTAATAAAAATATGGTATGAAAGGGCTTACAACTGTGAAAACGAGTATGGAGGGTTTTTAATCGAATATGGTATAGAATGGGAGAAAATTGGTGAAACCGAGTACAAATGATCTTACCAAAATGTGGTAAAAAATAGTGACGTAGATTTTGTTGAGCATTGAAATGTTATTTTTAACCGAAATAATGTATCAATGCTCTTAGAATGGTGAAAACGAGTACAAATAATTGATGCTAACTGAAATACGGTACAATATGAGCATACAACGATGAAAACGAGTATTAGATGGGTAACTACAACCAAATGTGGTATGAAGTAGTCGTGCAATGGTACAAACGAGTATAGATGGGCAATTCTACTAACAAAAATATTGTATGACATGGGCGTACAACATGAAAACGTGTATAGATGGTTATTTTAATCGATAGTAGAAATATGAGTAATTGGTGAAACCGACTAAAATGCATGATTCTAACTAAAATATAATAAAAAGTGGCATCGAATTTTAGAAACGGTAGAAAAATATAATTTTTAATCGAAATAATTAATCAAATGCTCGTAAAATGGTGAAAATGAGTATAAATAATTGATTCTAATTGAAATATGAAATATATAAGTATACAATAAGAAAACGAGTCTTAGATGTATAATTATAACCGAAATATGGTATGAAGTAGTCATGCAATGGTACAATAACAGAGATGGGGGATTCTAACGAAAATATGGTATGAAATGGGCATACAACGATGAAAACGAGTATGGGTATTTTAATCAAAATATGGTATCAATGGGAGTAATTTGGTGAAACCGACTAAAATACATGATTCTAACCAAATATGATAAAAAGTAGCGTCAATTTTGGAAACGGGTAGAAAATAAATTTCTACCGAAATAATTAATCAAATGCTCGTAAATGGTGAAAACTAGTATAAATAATTGATTCTAATTGAACTATGAAATAGTATAGTATACAAGACGAAAACGAGTATTAGATGTGTAATTATAACCGAAATATGATATAAAAGCGTCATGCAATGGTAAAAACGAGTATCGATGTGGTTCTAACGAAATAGTGCAAATGGTGTACAACTGTGAAAATGAGTATTCGAGGGTTCTTTTAATCGAAATATGATATGGTATAGTGAGAGAAAATTGGTGAAACCGAGTATAATGCATGATTCTTACTAAACTATGGTAAAAAAAAGTTGACGTAGATGTGTAGAAACGAGTATTGAAATGTTATTTCTAACCGAAATATTGTATCAAATGCTCGTAGAATGGTGAAAACGAGTATAAATAATTGATGCTAACTGAAATACGGTGCAATATGAGCATACAAGGATGAAATCGAGTCTAGATGGCAACTATAACCAAAATATGGTATGAAGTAGTCGTACATTGTACAAACAAGTAAGATTGCGATTCTAACGAAAATATGGTGTAATTGGGTGTACAGCGGTGAAAACGAGTATAGATGGGTTTTTTCTCAAAAAGGTATTGATAGTAGCAAATTGGTAAACCGAGTACAAATGCATGATTCTAACCCAATATGGTAATAAAAAAAAGTGGCATAGAATTGTGGAAATGGGTATAAAATGATATTTCTAAACGAAATAATGTATCAAACGTGCGTAGAATGGTGAAAACGAGTATAATAATTGATTCTAACTGAAATACTCAGCTATGAGCATACAATGATGAAGTCGAGTATAAATTGTTAATTATAACCAAAATGGTCTAAAGTAGTCGTGCAATGGTTAAAAATCAGTATAGATGGGTATTCTAACGAATATGTGCAGAATGAGCGTACAACGGTTAAACGAGAAGATATGTGTTATTTTAATCGAATATGGTATAGAAATAGGAGTAAACTTGTGAAACCGGGTACAAATTCATGATTCTACCAAATATGGTAAAAAAAGTGGCGTAGATTTGTGGGAACGTAAGAAATGTTATTTCTAACCGAATAATTATCAAATGCTCGTAGAATGGTGAAAACGAGTATAAATAATTACCTATAACCTGAAACGGTATTATGAGATACAATAATGAAACGAATATTAGATGGGAAATATAACCGAAATATAGTATAAAGTATCGGCAATGGTAAAACGAGTATAGATGGGTGATTCCAACAAAATATTGTGTAAAAAGGGCGTACAACGGTGAAAACGAGTATAGGAGTGTTATTTTAATCGAAATATGGTATAGAACGAAGAAAATTGGTGAAACGAGTACAAATGCATGATTCTTACCAAAATATGGTTAAAAAAGGTGCGTGGATTTATGGAAACGAGTATTAAAATATTATTTAACCGGAATAATATTGTCAAATGC
>JANAVB010003384.1:0-5000 GCA_029216955.1 Iris pallida
ATCGTTTTATAATTGTAAACTAAATTTTATTAGTCCAAAATATTTCAGGCTAAAAATCTAAGTTGTAAAAATAGGATATTTTAGATAGAAAGCTATGTTTTTATTATTGAAAGTATATTAGAAATTTAGAAAACTTTTAGGGCAACTCTAAGTTATGCCAATTATACATATTTATTTTTAAATAGATAAAAATAGAAATATTATCACAATATATTTTAGCTCCTAAAAATAGTTATCTACTACACATACAATAATACTGAAGATAAGTAACTATTTAGGTATTTAATAGTAATTTATATCGATTAAATACATAGTAATTATATACTCTTACCAACATATCATAATATAAGTAATTATAAAAATAAAACAAAACACAAAAATATATAAAATCTAAGTGGCAACAGAAGACTCAAAAACTCAAAGGACAGTAAAAAAACAAAAAGGAAAGAGAAACAAAAGGAAGAGAAATGGGAAAGAGAGGATGAAGCAGTGCGGTCACCATAGGCCAGGCGGGGGTTTTTTCGACGACGTGCGGCTGGAACGGTATGGTCGACGTCACTATCGGTCGGGCGGCGTCTCCGACCGCTGTTCCTGGCGACAGGGTCGGGCGCGGAGGAAGCAGATGGGGTTCGGCGGAGCTGCTCCCGGGTGCGTCGCTGCCGCGGTGGAGGGGCACCGCGGAGAAGGAGGAGCGCTGCTCCGGTAGGGCACACGTCACCAGTGTAGGAGCGACGGAAGAGTCCCACGGGCGGTGCTACGGCTCCGGCGGACGGCGCGGACTGATCCGGCGGGAAATGGGGTTTTTGAGGGAAGAGACGGATGGTGGCTCCGGCGGAGCTCGGCGCTTACGGTCGCGCGAAAGGCGACCGCGTCCACCGGCGCTCGGTCGCGGTGCTGACCCGTGGGGCCTGGCGTTGGCGGCCGGTATGAGGCGAGGTGGCAGCTTCCCTACACGATGGAGCTTTGGGCATCGCGGGCGCTGCTCGCTGACGAAGCGAGGCTCGGAGGTCGGGCCCTACGGAGGTAAGGTTTATGGTGTTAATTTATTTGGTTGGTTGATTTGGGCACGGCGGTGGCCGACGTGGTGGTGGAGGTGGTGGTTTCAAATCGGCTGACGGAGGACGATGGTGAAGGTTGGGTTTGGGATGGTCGGGTGAAGGTTTGCTGGCATGGTGGTGTTGATTGTTGCCCCTCGACCGGGGTGGTCGAGAGGAGAGGTGGTGATGGCGGCAATGATGTTGGCAGTGATGTGGTAGATTACGGCATGGTGGTTTGGTGGACGGGGTTGGAACGGTCGGCAAGGGGTGAAGGCGGTGACAAAGTTGCCGGGAGAGCGAGGGTGAAGGTGATCTGTGATCGCTGCTGTCGTGTTCGGGTTGTGTCCCAACACGAGATGGATGGAGCCTGTACACGTGTCCAGCGGACACAGAACGGGCCGATGTTCGGGGTTGTCGGACACGGTGGAGATAACTGTATTTGTACTAATATGGATATAGTGGATGGGAGTCACGAACACGATGCACAATGGGTAGAATTTTGGTATTGTGGAGATTATAAAAAAGAGGGCAAGTACCTCTCCTTTTATAGGAGGTGGGAATCCCATTAGGATAAAAGACTTGGATAGTTTAAATCCCAATTAGGTAAATCACCTATTAATTCAAATTGTTTTAACAATAATTCAATCCAAATCAAATCCAATCTAAATAAATTCTATACTTAATTTAAAATATTTTAAATCAAAGCAATAAATATTTTCCAAATTAATTACCATATTTAATCAAATATTTAAAATTAACAAAATCCCAAATATCATTTTTCATAAATATTAAAATATAGCAGTAATTAATTTCGAAAATCAGAATATACTTAAATATTAAATCATAAAATGCTTTTATAATTAACAAAATATGTTATATTAAATTCCAAATTTGCAAAATATGGAACACATTTCATATAACCCAAAATTATCAAATCTCTACTTTTTTTTTTAAACAACGAACAAAATAACTCTTTTAAACAAAATAAAAAATTATCATATATTTGAAAACTAAAATTCTTCTCTATAATAAAATCTCTAATAAAATGTTTTACAAAAATATGTACCTCGCACATATTCGCACTCGACGAGACATACGAAAATGCGAACTCATACCGACCGTCCCATATGACAATTTGTGCGCGACGTGTAATACGACTATGCGACGTACAAATGCCAAGTAAAAATTAAATACTCAATTATATAATAAAAAAATAAAGAAGAAATTTAGGGGTTTACATTCCATAAGCCGGAAAGTCGTTGATTGTCCACATTAGTGTTGCCCGCATCTGAAAATTTGTTTTTTTGAGAGCATCATACATGTTGCCCCTGTTTCCCATAGCTACTTCAGCTCATCTATCAACGGCTGTAAGTACACGTCGATGTTCCTCTCGGGTTGTTCGGACCGGGGATGAAAGTTAAGAACATGTAATGTGTCTTCATGCACATCCAAGACGGTAGGTTGTACGGAGTGAGGATTACCGGCCAGCTGAATATTGGGAGCCGAAAGACCAAATGGGGTGGAAACCATCAGAGCAGAGCCCCAACCTTACATTACATGCATCATAAAGCGAAATTATTATATGCTCGATCGAAGTGCTTCCACGCTTCTCCATCAGATGGGTGATCCAACACTCCTTCGGTCTGTTGTCGCTTGTGCCAACTCATATTTTCGGCAGTCTCTTTCACCATGAAATCTCTGCAACCACAGCAGCAACGGCAATAGTGCATTGAAGCAGTATGTCTTCTAGACTTGCCTGTAGCAGTTGGCTTGTAGCGATCATCACCACAGAATCCGCACACTTCTGTATCCTTGTGACTTGTAGTAAAGCCTACATCCGTTCTGACAGCAATCGATCTTGTCCGTCCCATCAGAGGGATCTCACCATCCTTTTAGAGCGGTAGAAGTCTTTCGTAACTTGGCACCCTCCGGCAAGATATCGGTAATCAACTCGAGCACTCTATTGTAGCATTCTGCGACATGTTAAAGTCAGACTTTGTGCTCAAGAGCCGAGTGATCACCTCTAATGTGAATGGGTCCTCACAGTCAGGGTATAAAGGAGTCATTGCATTCTCCAGCAATTCCATGAACTTGCGGCATCGGCATCGGTGCCTCCTCAGCTGTGTCACGATTGTATGGATCGAAACTAGGCCCGCAGCATCGAAGACCATGTTCATACTCGTTTCGACACCAGTTCGGTTGTGGACATTCATATAAGGCTTCACAAAAGGCTCCACATAAGGCTCCGCTTGGAATACTAAAGGTACAAGCTCTCCGTGTGCGGTCCATTGGTAGTAATTCGGAAGAAAACCCTTTGTGTATAAGTGATAGTCACATCCAATTCTGGTTGAAAGTTCATGTTCCGACATTTTGCACACGGGCACTTAATGTCCATGCCGTCCATGGATTGAGGAAACGCCTTCGTGAATTGGAGGAACTGTTCTACTTCGGCGACGTATTCATCTCGTATACCGCATCTGTCATCTCGAATGCGTTGTACATCCCGAACGGTCTAGCAGATACATGGATATAGCCATTTCTGATATCTGCAAATATGAATAAACTTTAAAACTAAAACGAATATACTACATACTACATACTACGGCCGTGACTCGGACCATTCCTATGAGTCGGGACCATTCCAACTACATACTACATACTAAAACGAAAACTTCAAAACTAAAACGAATATACTACATACTACAGTCGTGACTCGGGACCATTCCTATGAGTATCGGGATCAAGGAAACTACGTGTTACATATCGGCACTATCGGTACGTTTACAAATATCCTATCGTGTTACTAATTAACCAACCAACAAAACTACGTATTACAAATATCGGCACTATCGGTACGTGGTTTGGAATCAGAGTATCACATTTTCGGTGTCGGAAAATAAATAACTATTACTAAATTATCAGATTTTTGGCACTATCGGTGCCCCTGACCCAGCCCACCCGCATCCCTCCCCCCTATACCACCCCTAACCCTAACCCGAACCCTATCCCTAACCCCTCCCCCATCAGCCCTCCCTCCCCTCCTAGCCCCCCCAACCCCTTACCACCCTAACCCAAAACCCGAACCCTATCCCCAACCCCTCCCCCACCATTCCCCCCTCCCAGCCCAAGCCCCCCCCCCCCCCTCACCCCCCAGCCGCCTGACCCCCCCCCCCCCCCCCCCCCCCTCTCCCTAACCCGAACCCTAACCCTCCCTTCCCCCAGCCCCCATCCTTACCCCCAGCCCTCACCTCCCCTACCCTACCCTCCAGCCACCCCCAACCATTCCTTACCCCCAAACCACCCGCACCCCCTGCCCCTCCCCCCAGCCACCAGCCCCCCCCAACCCAACAACAAATAGAGAGAGAGAGAGGGATTCACATACCAGGAGAGTCGTCGAAGAGTGAAGTCGCCGGAGAGTGAAGTCGCCCAGAGAGAGTGAAGTCGCCGGAGAGAGTGAGAGCGAGAGCGAGAGCGCCGGAGAGAGTGAGAGCGAGAGCGCCGAGGAAGTGAGTGAGAGAGTAAATGAGGGAGGAAATGAATCGGGAGGGGAAATTTAATTTAGGCAGATTTAGCGACGTATTATTAACATCGCTAAATCAGTCGCAATTAGCGACATTGTAGCAACGTTTCGCGACGACTAGCTCACGTAACTAATACGTCCTTGTCACGTCGCTATTTGCGTCGCTAGTAGTGACGGTTTCTGACGTTTCATTTATACGTCGCTAATGTCCATAATTTAGCGACGTTTTGGTAAGGTCGCTAAATTTACGTTGCCAATTAAGCAGATTTTAGTAGTAGGTATACAACAATTAACAATTAAATAAATAATTCTCAAAAAATTAATTTTTAGACGGTGCATTGTTAGTTCCCGTATCGTCAAGCTACACCTAAAGTTCACCCTCCCTACTTTAGAGGCTAGCTCCTTCACTGTATATAGCTAAATAGTACTTTTAAGTTGAATCA
>JANAVB010003384.1:7500-39018 GCA_029216955.1 Iris pallida
ATATATATATAATTACCGAGCTGGACTCGTATGGATACGGACAGTTCTTTTTTTCCCTTTTGGGAGGCCAATTTTTTTTTAAAATGTATTTTCAGTGAATTATATTTAAAATATACATAGAGCCTTGGTCCCCTCCCTACACCTATGTTGTAGTATAAAAAGATATGAAATTATATTTTTACTTTATTTTATAAACTACTAAAATTATCGATTTGCAATCTATCTCACGAATGAAGTTGCAATCTGTCTCTCAATCTATTAAATGCATTAATACAAATAATTTGTAAATCATTGATTAATGTAACCAAAAAATTAGCACTTTGTACTACAGATTAATGATTGTTGGCCTGCAAACATGGCTTAATAATTCTTCTGTTGCTGCAAAATGTGAGTTTTCATGGATTATATTTGGCAAAGTACAAGTCTTTATTCTCCTAGGTATTTATATTGATTTTGTTTTTACGTACTGAAATTTCTTAAAAAAAACTATTCTAGGGTTTTCCTTAAAGTCGGTATTTATATTGTGTTAGGAATTCCCGAACTATCAGGAACCCAACTCCTAACCCATCATGAATGGTTTAATAAAACACAACATAAATCCATAGTTTTTCGATCCATTCGAACATTAAAAAACAACAATCACCAAAAAAATGGTGTATAATAATACCAAATCAAAGCAAAATATACCTTAAACCAAAGTCGGACTCGTAACAAAATCCAAACTTAAACCAAAAGGATAACAATCAGACTTGATGATATGACTACATGTTCAGAACTCTTTCTTCTCCACTTTTATTTTTTGAATGGAACCTTGGTTGTTGAAAAATCACCATCCCCACCGCTTGCTCTCCTACACCTTCAGATCAACAATCTTGCGACTCTTCGAGTAGGTGTAATTTGATTGCATGAATCTCCATGGGCATCTCCAATAATGGAATCCTTCAATAAAAAATTGATTAGATTTCAAATTACTAAGTATGTAACAAAAGGCTAAAAAATAACAAAAACTCTAACACCTGTGTTACATCGATACTTTTGGTACATGCTTCAATCAGACAGAATCAGAAGACATTTTGATGACATATAAGTAGAGAATTCTTCCTTTAGGTTATATTCAGAAACTTTAACCTTGAAAATGTATTTGTTATTAACAAATACATTCAGTGCATCGGAAAATTCTCTATATCTCCATTCTACAAATTAACAAAACATAAATGTACCAACATACGAAAAATACAAATAAAAGTCACAAAACACCGTATGTTTCAAAATCAAACCTTGATAATTTCAGATCTGATTTGCGAAGAACTTTTTCCAATTATCCTAGATGCATCTTTTTCAAAGACAACAAATGAAGCAAAATGTTTCATCCATTACACGGAGCTGAACCTTGTAACTACAAAAACGTTACAAACTTAATTGCAATACAATCATAAAAAAATCTGTACAAAAATCAAACTAATATTATTTGATTTTAATTCAACCAACCTTGGATTAACATACTTAACAAAGCCATCTTTCTTACACCAATATTTGTTTTCTTCTTCTTGACTTTTTCCGACATTTAGGCATGCATTATAGAACCAGTTGTACTTGTCTCAATGCAAGTACAGTGGCAACAACAACACACACACATTCCTATAAATATAAACAAAGTCAGTAATAAAATGACAAGTCTAAATTAAATGAAGAATTTAATTAAAGTAATTTCAAACCAAAATACCGTTGTTGTCCCACGAACTTCATCTAATGTTTTGGTCAAAGATATTGAAAAGCCTCCTCATTAGCGTCAATTTGATTGCTGGTTGTGAAACTACTAACCATGCTTGATCCTTCTTGATCACCATTTAGACTAAAAAATGTCATTAAACTAATAACAATCTATATTTTGTAAATTAATCATTCGTATATCATAAAAAATGATAGGTAGACTCGAGCTTGAGTTGTTAATATCACTACAAAAAATCTTTTGGGACGCCAAAAATTCGTCTAAAAAGGCCAAATCAGTCCTAAATCATAATTTGGGACGAATTTTAGGACGGAATGTAACAATGCTATTAGGGTGGCGTGGCAAAAAGTTTTAGGACAAAATGTCGTCCTAATTTGGTTTTAGGGTCGAAAAATCTACCGTACCAAAAGAGTTTGAATTATATATGTTTATGACGGTTTACTAAACTGTCCCAAAATAAAAGAGTTGACGAATAACATCCGTCCTAGAAAATTGCAGCGTCACAAAAGGATGTCGTTCATATGTAGACAATTACATAACCGTCCAAAAGTAATACTTATAAAATTATGTTGCATTTTCAGCTATAAAACATACAATTTAAATACACATATAACATAATTCATATGATCATGGCCATTGTCGAGCTTGTCCTCAGACGTATCTCCAGGAGTCGGCTCCCATACAAAAAAAGCTTAACAACATCAAGCATTCTTTACTATCATTTACAAAATAGAAAAACATATTACATTAAGTAGAAGACAATAAAATTCATATATAACTATAATGTTCAATTGGTAAACAACAGAAAAGCTTAACATTAAGCATCTTTACCATTATTTATAAAATAAATTCAAAACACAATACATCACCCACACCATCACTTACAAAATGAACCCATCATCTCCACTATCACATACAAAACATGAACCCAAAAAATTAAGCACTATACCATGTTTTTGAATCATCTATTAAAAATTTACAAAATTAACCCAAAAATATTTTCCATCACAAGAGTCATCGCCCATTATTTAAGTAAATCCAAATGCTTTTGAAGGACCAGCAAAAATAAATTAAGACATGCTAATATATTAGCAAGACCTGCTAACTGTACAAACCATCAGAAAATAAAGACAAAAAGTTTCAAACTGTAGAGACCAATTTGTACAGACTAGACTACATTATTTTGTGAATGTTTAAATCATACAGGCTTTAATAAATTTTACATAAAACCTAACAAAAAATGCAACCAGAAGCGAATGAAAAGGGCATAAATTATAAGTATTGTAGCAACAAGATGTGCAATACTTGTAATTGTAGAAACTAGAAAGACATGGAAAGCTATTAATCATAACATGATAATTGCATAAGATCACAGGTAATAAGACTTGATTAGTTTGTAGCAATTAGCTAGGGATTGAATTTGCAGTGGAACATTAAATGCTGCAAGTGAGCAATACTACCTATTATTCTGTATCCTCATGACCAAGGTGTGCCAAGTAGATTAGTGTTTCTCTCATGATCTGCAAGAATGTGCCATAACCACGTTTAGATTCGAGACAATAAAAGATCGCAAACAACAGAAATACAAATGAAGAGTTGCATATTAATCGCCTTGGATATAAAAGACGGTCAACATTTTAGCTGATTCTCCAAAACATTAAACTTAAGATTTTATAGACAGTTCTTGGTGATGTAATAACTTCCATTTTCTATATACAGTAGATTAATAATAACAGCTTGTATATTTCAATAACGCTAAGCTTCAGGTTGTATGGAACATAGCTGATTCAAATGAAAAAATTGAAAGAGAATTACTAGTTTACCAACAAGCAAATAACCAAAACAAACACAACAAAGAAAACCACAAAAATTATTTCAGAAACTGCATTACAGGGAATAGATAGAAGAATCAAGTATATGTCATTCAAAGTTGTAGTATAACATAAACATTATACTGGACAAGGACATCATTGTCTTTCAAAGTTTCCTGGATAATATTGCCATTTTCATCTTCAACAATTAAAACCTCCCAGGCTTGGCCATACGACAAATCATGAGCATTCTTAACTTCGACATTAGACCTGCGTACAGTTGTTACCATTGATAGGGATCCATTGGACTCCCAAGGATGAAACATCATAGCAACAACTCAAATATGAAAATTAAGGTAGAAACAAAACATATATAGGGATCCATGTGGCTAGGTGGTGCCCGAGAGTTCTCAGAAAGACAATCAGGACATGAGGTACCAAAGGCCAACTTCCTTTCTATTTGAGTCGGTGGACAAAGAGAGTATAGCTTTGGTTCCAAAGATGGGTACAATAGACTTGTAATTCACTAGTTATTCAGAAGCTCGCATATCATAATAGCAATCATAAGAGCATAACACTAAAATAGTTCCCCTCTAACTATTTTATCTCGACCAGCTCCAGTAACAGGTAATAAGTTACTAATTACCTAAATTGTATAGTATGATCTAGCATATCATGTACATGTGTTTGCAGATGGAACTAGGAAACAGAAAAACTTACCTTCAAAACTGAAGTGAAGAACATCGCAAGATTTTGAATAAATGCATGTCCAAAAGAGGCAAAACACATCAATAAGTGCACACTAGAAGGCACAAAACTGGGAACTACATGGAAGGTCAGAAACATTGATCACAATACTTATGTAAGTGAGAAAGAAAATACATTCTTGCCCATATAGTTTTGATTCTTAGAACCTTAGGCAAGGCAGACACGTAAGTCTATATTCCTCTTCATTTTGGCTTTACTAATGTAGGTATATGGCATACAATATAAGGCATATATTGCAATAAAATACCCCTCTCATGGGACACTTGTTCTTAATGTTCAAAACTATTCAACTAATAAAATTTTCTTCTCAAAGAGATGTTCTCAATAGAAAACATTTAAGGTTTCATGACTATACTTTGCTTATGGTTGATACTTAGGTGTGATCCACATGATTAATGTCACCCTTAAAATTGACCACTTTACGTAGACTTGGAAATTTGTACAAGGGGCATGGTCCCTGCATTGAATATTTCTGGTTAGCAGTTTGTTTGGAAAAAAATTTGCTGCTCGAGATGCAATAAATCAGCTACAAGTGCATCATTGAATCAGAATTGGAATAGCATTCCAAATATGAAGCCAAATTAAACCTTCAAAATATTGTATCGTGTATTGCTACAAATTCAGAAGCAATATCCTGAATTATGTAGAACATGCTGGAAAGGATATATATGAAAAGTATGTACTTTCAATTCAGCAATGTGGTAATAATTTCCTATATTCCAACATAGAAGAATAATATAGTGTGGAAATTGCTTTGGCCAAATCCCATGCCCTCAGCCACATATTAGTATATCAAGAAATACTAAGATACACCATGCCCTCAGCCACATATAACATATCAGTCAAAAAATAATTTACAACCTTTTTTATTAATTAAGCGCATATTATAGAGGGATTATATCAATTTTTGGTAAGCAATTCAAAAATTGCAAGGTTTCATTAACAAGATGATAAAACCTTGCATATGCAAGGCTGATTCAATTTCTTTCATCAAAACATATAAGTTATTGCATATGCAAGACTGATTCAATTTTTTTCTTTCAAACATGGAAGTTCTTGCATATGCAAGAAAAAATACATATGAAAGTTTGTATGCATATGCAAGCAAAAATACATGTGCAAGACTAAACAGACGATATAGCCTTCTGAAAGCTTTGTCACTTACCTTTATAGATTATAGTGTAATAACAAGAATATATATCCTATGGAGTCTATGACAAAAATGAGACCACATGATAAGACTAATAATAATAATAAGAAGAAAATCCTCTTCTTAATGGTGATCAAGAATGATTTTGATCAAGAATGGGGCAAGGAGGCACACGTTGTGTAGTCATACCACTTTTTTGTCAGTGTTCCTATCGACCACGAAGTAATCTCAGAATTTGATGTCTATTTCACCGAACAAGTTAAAACCAAATGATGCAATGTTCTTACCAACCGGCTGAAGTGATATGGAGTGGAGCAAGGGGTTCAACTATATTTTATAATACTTTTTTTATTTAAAATTGGTTTGAAGTGCCTCCTTGTGGCCTTGTCAGAATCATAGCTATGCCTCCAATTCATATCTACGTTTCTCAGAGAAAAAAATAGGTGGTCTATGGGATCATACCTAGATCAGACATTGCTTTTTCTAACAAAAATAGGTATTCCTTGTTGTTTCTGCAAGGTCCAGTTGCAGTAGCAATTTGCCTACAATGTGGAATGAGTACACTAGATTAGCAAAAAATACGATAGCAGCAACTCTAGAAAATGTTCGTATGAGTGGACACCAATAAACAAAGTTTCCACCTGCCATCTCTTCTAAGGGGGCTGGACCTAGATATATAGTACTTGTTTGATTCCTTGTCAGGAGTAGAAGGAGTAGAAGTGAACCTGTATAGCAAACCATGTGAATATTATTGATTTAGTATCAATAAAGAAGAACTTGCATAAGCTAAAAAGGTACATTTTGCAGCTAGACTAAGCTTCTTACACTAAAAGTCCAGTAACAAATGGTGTGAGAATATCTCCCTCTTCCCTCCTGAAGAATGGATGCCAACCAATACATGAGAAAGGAAGAAAAATAAGTACATTGTAAGGATGATTAAATAGCAAAAGGAAGTTTGCTTAACTTATAAAAGTCTACAGATGTTTTTGTGTCGTACTTACATTCTCTTCTTTCCAGATATTGTTTCAAATAAATATTTTTATTATCAATTTATTTGTGTTTTTGCCTTTAGACTAGGAAAGATAGTCCCATATCGTCTACACCAAATGGTGAGTATCTCAATATAATGCATTGCTTGTGTTAAGGTGTGCACATGAGGTGTGGTGGGGCACAAGTGTGTGCCATGTGGGAGTATTTTCCTAGAAAGAAAAAGGATTAATTCCAACAAGGATGCAAGTTGATTTTTGTTATACGAACTCGGACAAGGACTCCAGGTTGTCTCGTGCATACACGGGAGTGTTCGGGGGGTAGGCGTGGACTGGCACACTACTATGTTGATTGTGGGATGATCTAAAATATCAAAATCTTTTTTTGAGTATTGGTATTTTAGTCCCACATCAGATAGGAGAAAAGGTGAAGTCTCACTCCACTCTATAAATAGATCCCCTTGGCCTCCTTTGGAAGATGCACCAAGAAGTCCGTAAAGTCTAGGAAGCTTGTTCAAGTCTCAAATATTAACTTACGAGTGTTCCAGAAGTTCTTCATGAACTTGCTGGTTCCTGAAAGCAGATCGTGGTGGGGCAAATCTTGCTTTGAGCAATGGTGATCTTAATCACCCCAGCAAGAACCTTTCCTCTTCTTCTTTTTTCTCTTTTCTCTGAGTTGTAACTCAGTTCTGTCCGTCAACAACTGCGATTGTGAGGAAGAATGTGAGATTTATTTTTTGATTATTATTGCTTTTGTAATCAGATTTATATTATAGTGTTCCTCGTGGATCTCGAGAATAATCAGAAGAGGAAAGTTTGTTAGAACCTCTGCTCTCGACATCTAGTTCTACCATCTTTGATCAAGCCTCGTGACTAACAATCTCAAAGCAAGATCCTTGTAGATGGAGAACAGCCGTGCGAAACTTATGGATACAAGTTTCAACAAACTTGAGAAGTTCGACGGGGATCATTACAACTCTTGGAAGAGGAAGGTGTGCATGAATCTACAACTGGCAGAGATTGACTACATTCTGACAGAACCAGAACCGGAGATTCCAAACGAAGATGATGTTACTTTTCGGGCAGTTGCGATTGCAACCGCAATAGAGAACAAATGGAGAGAGACAACAATCTCTGCAAGCTGATAATTTTGAAATCCATGGAGGATACTCTGGCGGAGTCATACAGCAAGACAGACCATGCTAAAGTCGTTTGAGAGTCTCTAGAGAAGCATTATCAGGCGGATGAGAACCTCAACAAGATCCATGTGACTGAAGAAGTCTGGAACATACGATTTGAGGAAGACAATGCGATGTTGCCTCAAGTCAAGGAGTTCCTCAAGTTATGTCAAAATCTTGAGGACGATAGCATGCCACTTATCGACGCTTTTGTCGTAGGGGGTATAGTTGCCAAGCTTCCGTCAGGATGGAGCAGTTTTATCTCGGACATGCACATGAAGAAGATACAAATCAGCCTGGATCAACTACTTCACAACATCAATGTTAGAGATGAGTTGATGGCTAAAAACAAAATGGAAATGTTGTCCAAATAGTTGGCAGAGACCAACTTGGTGCATACGGGGGACTCCAAAGGGAAGTATAAGGTTTCTCACAACCAGAAGAAGAAGGACTTCAACCATCTGAAGATGAAGTCGGCTTTATTCAAGTCAAAGCCAAAGCCCAAATCATATGTGACTTGCTTCAACTGTGGAAAGAAGGGCCACTATCGTAGAGACTGCAGATCAAAGTCCAAACAGATAAAACAAGGTGAGCCTAACAAGGTTGCCATGATTGTGCAGGTTTCCACGGCTGGTGTTGACACCAACTGGTGGATGGATACGTATGCATCATGCCATATTTGCTCTAATAAGGAGTTGTTCACCACATACAAGCCTACATCTGAGAAGGTTATGGTGGCGGACCAGACACAAGCTGAAATACTGGGGACAAGAATGGTGGTAATGAACCTGACTTCGGGGAAGTCGCTGACGCTTCAAGATGTGAAGCATGTACCGGTGATAGCCAAGAACCTGGTGTAGGTCCTAAAAAATTAAGTTGCACCCATCAACAAAGCCATAGAATCAAGAAATACAACTTTCCAATGAACTGTGCAGACATCAGATTGTGCATCATTCAGATTGCACACACTAGACTGCGCACACTTTCAACTGCGCAAGCTGACGTGGCCATATCATCATTATCTGACACAATCAAATCTTTTGACAGCTGACAGCACAAAGAACGAGGAGACTGTTCATTTATTGTACAGCACAGCGCTCAAGGACAGCTGTACATGAAGCACAATCTGTTTGTTACACAATCCATCCTAGCGCAATCCATCCTAGCACAATCCAAAGTCAGCGCAATTCATGTGGCGCACTTCATCATGACAACTGACAAAAGTATACGTGGCATTCATGCCATCAATTGCTCGTTACGTGGCAACCATTTGCACACGATCATGCGCATTTCAATCAAATGATGCCATATGTCCAAGACAGTTGGCCCACGACCAGACAACTGCCTGCGCAGTCTGATGCTGCACAATCCAGTTCATGTGCAATCCAACTTGCGCCATTCAGAATAACTAAAATTTAGTTATTTCCAGAAATCTATAAATAGAGTTTCAAGTCTTCATTCAATGGGATCAGACATAAAGTTCAGAAATATCAGAGAGTTCAGGAGTTCTTGCCCAAGTGCTGCTGTATTTTTTGAGGCTTTTGCCTTCAACTTCAGAGGCTACCATCTTCAAAGTTTACATCGTCCAAGGGATAAAGTAATCGTCTTCTAGATTGGATTCCTACAGTTGTACTTTTCCAAAATTCTTGTAATCTTTACAAAGTTTGTATCAATAAAGTTCATACTTTTATTTTTGCAAACAAAATGGCGACTCTGCTGGGGACGACTTTCTCTTCCGACGATGAAGTGACAACTCAATGTGACGTAGCGTCTATCGGAAAGACGCAGAAGACGCTGGTTGTGAAGGTCAACCAGACGGCCTACGAAGCCATGATCAACTCCAGGACCACCCCTCGCACTGTAACAATTTCTGCCACAAGCAAAGTGCACCCAGTGTGGGTCTCTAAGAATGCTGCACAGTCTGTTCCCTCTGCTAAGAAGATTGTTGCGCAGTCTGCTGATTCTGCCTCTAAGACAGCTGTGCATTCTAATGTTTCTGCTGTCAAGGATGCTGCACAATCTGCTGTTGCCAGTGCACAAGAGACTTCATATGCTGCCCTATCAAGGTGCAAGACTCTCTGCCCCTGGCGCAGTTGGCTGCCAATCTTCCTGCGCAAACCAACACTCCAGCAACTAGAGTGCACCCCAAACACTCTGTGGCCAGAACTCCTGATGCACAAACCACAGTGTCTGTGGCCAGAACCAGAAAGTCATCTGCCAAAGACTCTCCTGTGCAACCTGCCAGTACGCCATCAACCCATGCGCAAACTATGTCTGCGCAATCCAAGAAAAAAATCCCTTTGGCTAACCTTTTTTCATCTCACAACAATGAGAAAAGCTCTGCTCCTCTCCAACACCCTGCTGCTCCTACGCAATCCACTGGGGGTAGTCTTTTGGCTATTCCTCCTCCTCAGAACAAAGGAAAAGGCCCTTTGGTCTTTTCTCAAACTTCCTCGTCTCTTGACTTGGAAGACAATAGAGGGAAACGCTCTTTAGCTAACCCTTCTTTACAAAACAAAGGAAAAGGCCCTTTGGTCTTTTCTCAGTCTTCTTCGGTCTTTACCGTAGAAAATCATACTGAACGTGCCTCGGCATCAGTCAGTACAAAAACTCTTTCAAACAAGGATTCTTCTCTCCATGTTAAAAGAACTTGTACTGATCAAAGAGGTATTCTGCCTACTCCGGTAGCAGAATTCCAAGATCTCCCAACCCTCAAAATCTCTTGTTCAAGTCAGGAAAAATTGCTGGTGTCTCAAACAGAAACCCCTGGGGGTGAGTTTGCAGATCTAAGAACTTACCTCAACAGGCCAACTTCGGTGAAACGTAAACAGTCAATGTCGAAGACTAATCAGTATCAGAAGCAAACTTCCAGGGTCAAAAATCCTGATACTTATGCCAATGAAGTGAGCACTTCCCTGTACACTCAAGGGACAAAACATTTAAAGAATCGGAACCATGTTTCGAATGTTATTAAAGAACATATCCCTCGAACTTCTTTTCGTCCTGTTGTTGTTCCCGATCTCCGAGAATACCTCAAACAAAGACGGGACAATATCTCAACATCCCCAGTACAACTACTTAGACACCATTGCAATCACAAAGTGGTCATCAAGTGTTGTTGCCATACAACAAAATGATCTGTCTTCGATCGTCTGAACTTTCATAATTCTGAACCTATGTCGGAAGATGAAGACGAAGTGTTGTACGCTTCCGTCAACATGACTTCCCGAGACACTGGGGTAGGAAGTGCTCCATGCACGGAAAGTCTCGCAAGCCAAGCCAACGGTATTTGGATTTACTTCAAGAATCCTCTGAAGGAGTGTTCCAACATACCAGATCCCGAAGCCAAGACACAATCGGTCAACCTTCCGAACGTCTTCTTCCTTCTCACTCAGGAGATGATGCTTTCTCCGACTATGATGCATACAGCAAAAGCTCAGAGCAGACAGTGTCCTCCACTGTACCCAGAGAAGTGACAACTTATGTTGTCAATGAAGATCCCGATACTTCTAGTTCAGCTAGTCAAGAACAGAGAATAGCTGTATTAGAAGATAAGCTGAAGACCATGGCTGAAATGGTCGCCAGTATGCATTCTATCATCGTGGCACAACATACCACACCACCGACCGTACCTGCTATAAATCCTGAGATTATAGCATCATCGGTGCCTGTTAGTGCAGGGCTGGGGGTAGCATCTCCTCAAGTACTTCCTGTACAGGTTCAACCTACACCCAGTCAGTCAGGTACTGGGGGTAGTGCTTATCACGCTGTTCCTCCTCCTAATACCATGGTTCAGCCTGCTCCTTCTACATCAGTAGAAGATGCTAATGAAGCTGTGAAGCTCCTGCGAACTCAGTTCGAAGCTTTTAAGGAGAAGGACAACTTGCAGAGATTGGGGATCAAGCAACCTTACCCAGTTGAATGGAAGGAATTTCCATTTCCTCCGAAGTACAAGATCCCAACTATCTCGCTGTTTGACGGCAGCACATCTCCCATTCAATTCATTAACCACTTTGAGGTTATGACTGTTCAACTTTAACCAAATGACGTTCTTCTTACCAGAGTATTCGTTGGCTGTTTAGCCGGCGTAGCATACGATTGGTACAGAAGCTTGCCCGATGGTTGTATCACCTCCTTCTCTGGCTTAAAGCAAATCTTCTTGGAATATTTTACGAGGGGATCAATGACATGACTATGTCAGCTCTTAATAAAATTAAACAAAGGCACAATGAAACTGTTGAGAGTTTCATTGAAAGATTCCGCCGGGAAGCTTTGAAAATGCCTCCAGGAACTCCGACTGCTGTCACCATAGACACCTGCAAGGCAAATCTATTGTCTATCATCAGCATGTGGACGGGGTCTACTAAGTTCCAAGATTGGCCATCCTTCATTGTCAACGCTAAAGCAGCAGAAGTTAGCGCCGATAAATATAAGCAGCTAGGAGTACAAATGTCTAACCCCGACCGGGATGAACATCAAATATCAGGTGGTAGCAATCGCCAGAATAATCGCAAAGCAAAAGAAACTTTGAACATCAATTTGAACAAGAACAAAGAATCTCTGGCGGTCAATGTAGCACCTCCTACGTCAACTTCTACTCCTTCAGCACCTCCACCGAGAGAACCTCGTCCTAAAGTAGAATATTCCTTTGACGAGAATGACACAGCGAGCATCTTTGATTGCTTAATCAAAAGCAATAAAATTCAACTTCCAGATCCAAAGAAGCCCGATGAAGTCAGTAAGACTGATCATCCCAAGTACTATGTCTATCACAGGTTCATCGGACATCCCACTCGAGCATGTTATGTGCTCAAAGGCAAAATCCAGGAGCTGGTCAACGCTGGCATTGTCACTCTGCAATAAGACGAGAAGACTGTTACTGCAAATATGGTATCAGTTCAGTTTGGTGACTTCTCGTCCCAGATGGTGCAACATAGCGTCATTCCTATCCCCAAAGCTACTCTTGAGATTGAGAATCTCCCTCCTCCACGAAATGAAGGTCTCGTCCCCTTGTCTCTTGACAATGGTGAGATAATGTGGATTCATCCTGATCTTGCTTCAGAGTTTGAACTTCCCTCTTCCTCCAAGAAGAAAGATCGTTCCAAGGGCAAGACAAAGATTTGCAATATGGTGTCTTTTGACCCCATAGTTGATGAAGAAATCCTGCTGGGCACCAGATCAGGGAAAGCTTATCTAAAGGATTACCCCGAAGCTCAAGAGAATCCTGCTTCTTCTTCTGAGCCTGCTCCAATGCAGCCTGCTTCTACTGAGGATATTTCTTCTGCATCCTCACCTGTTGTGATACCCATTCCTCCCAAGCCGGCGGTCGCTGACAAAGGCAAATAACAAGTCCGCTTCGACAAACCTTTGAAGAAGACATCTCTTTCTGGACTTGAAAAGCCTTACAACTTTGATATTTTGGCTCAGTTAGCCAATACACCAGCCAGGTTATCCATCTTTGAGCTCTTGCACCTCTCCAAAGAAACTCGAGAAACTCTGAGTGAGGCTCTCATGCAAACTGAAACCTGCTTAGCCCTTCTGAAGAAGCCAAAAGCAGAACCAGTCTCTTGCCTCCATTGTCATAGCGTGTTGGAGTTAATTCCAAACATAACTTTCACACAGGATGACATGTTGATGGAAGATAACAGGCACGACCGTCCTCTCTACTATACAGGATACGTCGACTCGATGAAAGTCGATCGTATTTTGATAGATCCAGGGTCTGCTCTCAACATTATGCCGAAGACAATGTTGGATGCGCTGAAAATCCTAGTACATAGTCTCTCTAGTACAATCACCACCATCTCGGGTTCAATCAGGGAAGGAGTGAGCCTCTGGACAAGATTTGCCTAAAACTCTAAATTGGCAATCTTCGTACAAAGATTACCTTCTACATCATTGACAATCATGGTTGTTCCTACAATGCTTTGCTGGGAAGACCATTTCTGCACGAGCATAACATTGTCCCTTCAACTCTCCATCAATGTTTTAAATATGTTGATGACAATGGAGAGGTCCAGAAGGAGGTTACTGATCTCTATCCTTTCAAAGGCGTCGAAGCATACTGCAACGATGCTCGTATGTACAAGGATGAATTCATGAAGGTTGTCTTGTCTTTGGATACCGAAGAAGAGCAAGAAACAACACCTAATGACACCCTTATCATTCCTGTCAAAGGGCCTGTTTCTCATCCTCAATCTTCCAAGCCACTGGCTATTCACTTGCCAGTTCAAAAGCAATCAATTGATGATCAAGATCAAAGGGAGCTCACCTCTTCTGAGCCGCTTGTTATTGACTTACGTCGTAACAAGGATAAAAAGCAGCTCACTTCTTCTGAGCCACTTGTTATAGATCTATCTCATAACAAGGAGAAAAGGGAGCTCACCTCCTCTGAGCCTCTTGTTATCGACCTCCGTCGTAACAAAGCCAATCCTCCTCCACGTTCTTCTTCTCCCCCTCTTGTAACCAATCTGACTAAGCCTGCTAAGGCTAAAAGTCCTGCTGTAAATACAAATGTACAAATCAATGAAAAAGCATCTACTTTCCAGTATACTGATGTCATTTATCATGTTAAATGCTATTTGGATATGTTAGATAGCTTTCAGTCATTTACAATGGGAGTTGTGTAATCTCTTCAAACTGAAGTTTTATTTGAACACCTAAAAGATTCATATCGTATTGTTCCCGCTCGTAAGAAAGGCGAGAGTCCAATACTTTTTAGTAAAGGACCAGAACAACAATTCAGCTATACGAATGATAGCAAAGTTAACGACACGGGGCATCTTCAACTCCGTCGTTACAGTCAACAATCAAAAGACATCATCTGAAAGATGGGTTATGACTTCAAGAGCGGCCTCAACTACGGTAAAGGACGGAGAACTCCCATCCGTACGACTGTACCGAAAGGAAAGTCAGAGATGTACTACAGCAGGACCAAAAGAGGTCTCGGATATGCTTCTCCTCTAGTGTTATCCCCAACAGGCTCTGAATTCGATAGTGAGGAGCGCTCTAACTCTTCTGATTCTAGATCGTAGGATTCTGACACCAGTATCGGTCAAGTTCATCGGTTAACTGTAACTTCTAACATGGTCTCCGGCGAACTTCCAGAAGGCTATGACGAGGATATTGAAAAAAATCCTGAAACAGATGCTTGGGCTCAATGAATGGATACCCAAAGGGAACTCCGATTCGAACAAGGGGAACCTCTTACTGAAGATCAATTAGTTCAAATTGATATAGGAGAGAGCGGATCACCTCGTCCATTATTCATCAGCAAGAACCTTCCAGAGGCAGATAAACAAGAATTAATTCTTCTGATTAAAGAATACATTGATGTCTTTGCCTGGAGCTATGAAGACATGCCAGGACTAGATCCTAAAGTTGCTACTCACAAATTGAACATCTTACCGAATGCAAAACCGGTCAAACAACAACAACGACGTTTCAAGCCAGAAATGATGGACACAATCGACGATGAAGTCAAGAAGCTAATTGCTTGTGGCTTTATCAGAGAAGAGCAGCATCCTGATTAGGTAGCTAATGTTGTCCCAGTTCTAAAGAAAACCGACAAAGTTCGAGTCTGTATCGACTTTCGGGATCTTAATGAAGCATGTCTAAAAGATGAATTTTCTCTCCCTATCACAGACGTCATGATCGACAACACTTGTGGGTTCGAAAGAATATATTTCATGGACGGATTCTCCGGATACAATCAAATTCGGATGAATCCTGAAGATGAAAAGCATACTTCTTTCCGCACTCCTCGCGGAGTCTACTGCTATACTGTGATGCCGTTTGGTCTCAAAAACGCTGGTGCAACATACCAACGAGCCATGAGTACCATATTTCGAGATCATCTGCGCAAGACTGTCGAATGCTACGCCGATGAAATTGCTGTCAAAAGTCGTCTAAAGGAAGATCACATCCAAGACTTGAGAACTATCTTCAACCTCATGCGCCAACATCAACTCAAAATGAATCCCACCAAGTCATTCTTGGGTGTCTCTAGTGGTAAATTTCTCGGCTTTGTCATTACCTCTAAGGGTATACACGTGGATCCTGAGAAGATCAAAGCCATTCAAGAGATGCGTCCTCCACGCAACCTAAAAGAGCTATGAGGATTCCAAGGTTGACTTGCGTACATCAGGAGATTCATTTCGAATCTGTCTGGACGCTGTAGACCATTCACTCAACTCATGAAGAAAGGTGTATCTTTCGTTTGGACCGAAGAATATCAACGAGCATTTGACGACATAAAGCGGTATCTCATGAATCTACCGGTCTTGGTGCCACCAATCTCTGGCATACCATTCTTAATGTACGTCCGTGCTATGGATCATTCATTGGGTACTTTACTTGCCCAAAAGAACAAAGAAGGCCACGAACAAGCTATCTATTATCTCAGTCGTACTATGATTGGTGCTGAACACTGTTACAGTCCGGTTAAAAAGAATGCCTAGCTCTTATGTTTGCTGTTCAGAAGACTCGGCATTACATCATTGGCCAAACTATTCATGTCATATCCTGAGTTAATCCTCTTCGGGTACTCATGAAGAAGCCTAGCACACTCAACTCTCGGCTAGCTACATGGGCCATTCTGCTAGCCCAATATGACATGGTATATGTTCCTCAAAAGTCTGTCAAAGGTCAAGCACTGGCGGATTTCTTAGCAGCCCATCCTGTTCCAGAGACATCCAAACTCTACGATGAAATTCCAGACGAGACTTTAGAATCTAACGCAGTCTCCGAAGAATTTCCTACTTGGCGCCTATTCTTTGACGGTGTATCCAGGATTGGACCCAATGGTGCCATTATCGCAGGAGTTGGAGTTGTCCTTGTTTCTCCGGACGGGTCAGCTATCCAAAGAGCCTACTCCTTAGATGAGCCTTGCTCCAACAACGTGGCAGAATACAATGCTCTACTCATCGGCCTCCAGCTTGCCAAACAACTTGACGTCGAGTATCTTGAAGTCTATGGCGATTCCAAGTTGGATGTTAATCAGGTTAGAGGAACCTATGAAGTTCGCCATCAAGACCTAGTGCCTTACTTTGAAGCGGCAATCAATATGGCTACATCATTCAAAGCCTTTTTCATTGAATATGTACGTTGAGCTTGTAATACTGAGGTAGATGCTTTGGCCAATCTTGCAGCAGTCTTAGCCATCCCTATCAAAAGATAACAGGTGATGGTCATCTCTAATCGGGAATTGTTCTGCGTCGAAAACAATCGTACTATAGAGTTCAGTAATCTTACTGAAACCAATGTTATCAGTAAAGATTGGAGAACTCCGTTCATCGACTTCGTAGTTCATGACATACTCCCTGAAGATCCCAAAGAAGCTACGAGTATTCGTCGAAGGTCTCTACGATTCTACTACAATCACACCACTAAGACTCTTTATCGGCGGACTTATGATGGCTTACTCTTATGTTGTCTTGCTGGTGATGAAGCAAAACAAGTATTGCGTGAAGCTCATGACGGTGTCTACGGAGCACATCAATTCGGTCCTAAACTACAGGATCGCATCCGACGAATGGGTTATTATTGGCCCTCTATGGTTTCTGATGCCATCGATTATGCAAGGAAATGTCGAGGTTGTCAAATCCATGCAGATTTTATTCATCAACCATCAGAATATTTTCATCCAACTGCTGCTTCCTGGCCTTTTAAAGCTTGGGGCATGGACATCATCGGTCCCATCAATCCTTCTTATTCTAGAGGACATCGGTTCATACTAGCAATAACCGATTACTTCTCCAAATGGGTTGAAGCTATACCATTGGCTGAAGTCAAGACCAGCAGCGTCATCAACTTTGTCAAATACCATGTCATCTATCGATTTGGTGTACCTCGACGAATCATCCATGACAACGGACCATAATTCATCAGCCAAAAGTTTATAAGATTCTGCGATGATCATCGGATTGACAATGTTGCTTCGACAGCCTACAATCCTACCGCTAATTGCTTAGCTGAAGCTTTCAACAAGACTATCATTAAGCTCCTCAAGAAGTTTGTGTCTGCCAACAAACAAAACTGGAGTAAAAAGCTTGGTGAATGTCTTTGGGCCTATCGAACTACGGTCCACAATCCCACAGGCTTTACACCTTTCTCTCTAGTGTACGGTTGTGAAGCAGTTCTTCCTCTGGAACTTCAAATTCCTTCTTTAAGGATTGCCATTGCTAATGAACTCACTACAGAGAACAACGATCTTCTTCGACTTCAAGAATTAGAAGCGCTCGATGAAAAGTGGCTATTAGCTCAACAGCATATTGAGTTATATCAAGCCTGCATCTCGAAGACTTTCAATCGCAAGTTAAAGTCAGAGCCTTTCAGCAAGGAGAACTTGTTCTAACAGTAAGACGTTCTATGACTATGACTCACTCGAGCAAAGCCAAGTTCGATGCAAAGTGGGAAGGGCCTTATATTGTCAGCAAAGTCTTTTCAAACGGAGCCTATCAACTTTCAGAGTTAGATGGTCGAGTTGCAATGATGCCTATCAATGGCAAATTCCTCAAGAAATACTATGTATAAATGTAACAGAGATTTTATGTAAATATGATCAGACAGTTCATAAATAAAGTTTGATTTTTATTTCATCATAAACGATGTTACATGATATCAAGAAAGGTCACTATCATCCTTTTCGACATTGGGACGTGGACCACTGCCATCCTTATCAAAGACATAATCAGCAAAAGAACTGAGAACATCCTTGCTTGAACCTACCAGGAACTTGCAAGCAGTCATCCTCATGGCTTCTTCCTATTCAGTCTTTCCTAGTTCAAGCAGAAAGTCCAAGATATCCCGCGGTGGTTTGGGTGCAGACGAACCTTCGCCTACTTCTGCCTGCTTTGGCTGGACTGGATCGGCAGGACGTTCTTCAGTGCCTACTTCAATCTTCGGAACAATTTCAGCCTTCTTGGATGCATCTCCAGATGACATCTTTATGTTGAAAAGTGGAAATAATCATTCCTTCCAGATTTCTGTTCTATTTATAGGCAAAGATTCTCAAAACAACGAAACGACCCGTTCATCCGACGGTTCACCCATTCACATTCATCCGACGATTCACCCGTTCATTATCTTCATCTGACGGCTCACCCGTTCATCTGACGGTTCACCCGTTCATTATCATCATCTGACGATTCACCCATTCATTATCATCATCTGACGGTTCACCCGTTCATTATCATCATCTGACGGTTCACCCATTCACATTCACCTGACGGTTTACCCGTTCACATTCATCTGACGGTTCATTCGTTCATCATCATCTGATGGTTCGTCCGTTCATCACCATCCGACGGTTCACCCGTTCATCCGACGGTTCACCCGTTCATATGACGGTTCCCCTATTCATTCAATTCATTTGACGGTCCATCCGTTCATCCCGACGATTCATTTCGTTCATTTATTTCATTTACACCTTTTTGACGATTTATTTTCGTTCATTATCCATATCAGCAACTTATCGTCCTCGATTAAGTTGTCAATTTGAAATAATAATATTCGACAAATTATATTCTGCCACGTCCACATTACCTTTGAGCAGATATAATGAATATGATTATTTTCTAAAATCAAGAAATATATCATGTCCTGTACCTCTGAATATATTTTCTATCTCTATTATTTATATCTGAACAAGATATGCAACAAATAATAGAGCCACAACAAAATGTCTTTTTATTGATTGAAATTTAAGACATTACAAAAACATACATGCTGCAAAAGACAGAAAGATACAAGATATCTTTCTATTAAGCTGGTGGTGTCATCAAGCCGGTTATCTGTTGCCTCAGAGTTTGTAGTCGCTCTTCGTGAGATTCCATCACTCTCTTCCTGGCCTCTTCCATCCCAGATGTCTCATTGAAAGTTGGCATGGTTACCATTCTGCGAGTGATTTCATCATTATGAGCTGCGGCATACTCGTCTCTTTCTTGGGTTATAGCATCGAGTTGTTGGAGTGCAGTTTGATGCTCGATAATCTCATCTTCCAATTTTTCTTGGAGACGGGCAATCTCCGCTCTCAGTTCAGCAATTCTGCTCTCTTTTCTTTCTGCAGTAGATGTCACAGATTCCACCTTGGAATTGTACTTAGCAGATTTAGTAGCAAAAGCATCTAAGACAATCTGGAAATTTACTCTCTCAACTGTAGCTTCCTGAGCCATCCGTTCAAATTCCGCTTGAACTAAGGGTTCTACCTCCCCCTTATTGAGCTCTTTGTAGTTCTTTATTGAAGTCTCTAGCTCATTTAATATGTGTTCGAGAAAAGTGGCCTGAGGCTCGTCACCTTGCTCGCGGATAGCATGAATTAAGAAAGAGGTTGGACCTCTAACTGTGTAAAAATCAGCATCCTCTTTTTCCATCACCCTATTGATCAATGGCCCCAATGAATCGAAAAAGAATTTAGTAAATGATTGGATGACGAATTGATTGGTCGCCAGAGCACCAGGAGTCACAGCAACTCCTGTTGATGACGAGGCAGTAGGATGTTCAGTTTCTCGGACAGTAGGCTCTTTGAATAGAGGAGCAAGAGTGGAGCTGGTCGCTCCTCCTGGTTGTTCCTCTGTAAAATTAAATATTATCATTTTGCCTGTCATTTGCTATTGTCAAAGAGAATCAAAAGTAAAAACAGTCTTACCAAGGTTTGATCCGGCAACTGGCCTATCATCTGTTGGTACAGATTCTAGTTGAGCAGAAGTAGCCTCAGACACTATGGCATGACTACTTTCTGCTTTGGAGCTACAGGATAAATGGCAACTGCTACTAGCAATTGTCGTCGTAGGCACTATGTCCATGCACACTGGAGGAGCTGGAGAAGATCCAAGTTCTGTAGGGATAAGAATAAAGATGTTAGCTGTCAATCTATTTAAAGAAAATTGCTAATTTCATTCTATACCTTGGAGATCAACATGAGGAGTTTCCTCCAGGGCCGTTTCTTCATCTACTATCTTTTCTGGAGATGCTTGTACCTCAACATCCTTTTCAGGATTCAAGGTATCATCAGCGTCTTCAGGAGATATCTGCACCTCAACGTCCTTCTCAGGATCTAAGGTGTCGTCAACAGCTACAGGAGACACATGCTCTTCATCGTCCCCTTCAGGATCATGTGTATCCTCAATATCCTCAGATGATGAACCCTCCTCATTGTCATCTTCCTCCGGTACCTCCCCACTGGCAGTTGCAGCGGTTTGATCAATGTAATCCTGTGAGCCGAAGTCACAGTCATATAAAGCCTCGATCATCAAACGATCCCCTTCCTCGCGGATTGCTCCCGGTGTAGCAGGAGGTTGAGTAGTATCCATCATCGGTAAAGGGGATTGCAAAGCTTCATGCTCTATCTCAGCAATATTTTCTCTGGGCTCTACGGCCTCATTTCTCTCTTCACGCTGCTCGATCTCTTCCCTCCGTTCTGGACTAGGAGTTTTATGCCCAGACTCAGAAGCAGGGGTAGGAGATGGCATGGTGATTCCAGCCGCAGCATTCATCACTACCGAAGACAAAATTTGCCTTGGAGGAGAAACTGTTATCTTCTTTCTTCTGTGAGCTAGCTTCTTCCTTCTATGTAGAGGCCTCTCAGGACTCTCTACGTTTACTACATCGACCTGTTTCTAAACAGAGGTCGGTGTAGCTGCTTCATCTCGAGTGGACTCGGCTAATTGTCTGGATTACGATCTGGTGGTAACCTTCTCTGAAGAATGTTCCAAGATCAATTTCTTCTTCACAGCTGGAGAAGAAGGCTCTTCTCTCCTTCTCTTCTTCTCCTTGACCGAAGATTTAACAACCTTTAGAGAAATTCTTAAAGGTTGGTTGACTTCCTCAGGGAAATTGGCTTCCCTGGAAGCTTCTAATCAATCGTCCATTGGCTCATGTTCTTCATCGTTATTAGGAGCTAATATGTCAGTCGCTCTTTTCTTCAGACGATTTGCTGTTGCAAAACTATCAACGAGGCTATAGTTTTCAGCAAATGTATTTGTAGCTGTGTAAAATTGTGAATAAGTATATAGCATTCTTGGACCAGCATCAGTTCTGTTTGGCATCGAGAACACATTTTTTGTATCTCGAGCATTGTAGTAAGCCCAGGCCCGGGCACCATCGATCAAATAACCTTTTCCTTGTAGGCACGTGATGGCGTTACCTACATGAAATTGGTCATATCCAAACTGACGAGCGAAGCGGCTCGGCAAATATGGTTCGATGAAGCATTCTCTTCAAATTTGTATACTAGATGTGATGGTCTGATTGTCTTCAGCCATTCAAAAGATACTCGACCTATTGGTTGCCTCCCAAGATCAATCAGATTTGCTGCCATATGCTCATAACCAGTTGGAGGGGGAGTGCAAAGAAAATTCCATCCTTTGTCGAGGTTCAGAGTTCTTCTACAATCCCTCAAACTAGTGTATATCCACCTGCTCTGCGAGAATATGCGTAGAAAAATGCCACCAACTGCTCCCATGGCAGGGTTCATTAATGATGGATAATGCAAGAGCAACTATCCGAATAAGTATGTGTAAGGTAACTCCAGTCTAGGGAAGTTCACCTTATCACCCTTTCACTTAATCATAAGATCAACATACAGACGAAGACCCGCGTTTATACTACAGGTCATCGCTGAAAGTAAGTCCATCCGGTAGCCGAAGACTAACCGGACATCAGCAAAAAGAACACCGCGATGGAAGCGGTCTACAGTACTTTCTCCAGGCACAATGAATCGACGTAGCCAGTACGTCAAAAATCCTGCTAGCTGGGCTTGTTTGGACATGGACCTGTAGCCCATTCTTATGAAGCTCTCCACAAATTCTCCAGCCTTAAGAGGAGAATATTGATGTTCATCCTCAACTCTGATATCCATCCTCTTATTTTCCTCCATCAGCTTTAGCACTTCACTGTTACTGAGGGGATGGAAGAAATCAGGGTTGCAGGAGTCATGATCTTTTGTCTTTTTCTCAATAATGTGGTTGAGAAAAAGATAAGTCAACCATTTGGATGAATAGCATGTGCCAGAAGAGCCACTTTGGTAATATAAAGAGCATATGTTATAATGGCACAAAAGCTCATCAAAGACTTCCACCATCTTTGAATTCTCTCGACGAAGTCTATCTAACTCGTCGTTGGTCGGGACGTACTCCTCGTAAGGCAAATCACCTATTGGTAAATATGAGATATACTTCATCTCATGAAGAGCCAAGCCCATCTATCCAAGGGGCGTCATAAACGTCCCTGTCCTGTAGTTGTACCTCTCTGCCAGAGCCAAAAACAGATGAGGATTTGGAAAGAAGCCGTATACAGTAGCGTGTACCGCATTATACAGCTCAATTTCTTGAGTTTATCTTAAAACTGGACCAGTATCCAGTTAGCTATGCAGCTCAATCTTTTGATGTCTGGGTTTACCAGACCTGTCAACCAGCTGTCTTGATCCGGATATTTACCCTCTGCTTTAGCATACTCGTTAGCAAAAATCGGTGTCCTTACCGGTAGCAGCAAAGACGAGTTCTCAGGGGGAATGCAACCTTGCTTCAACCCCCTCAATAAAGTGCTGTGTCGTTCGGAAGAACTGTAGAACATGTCCCTGTTGTTCGGACCTTTCTTAACACAGATCTTTCTGGTCCGTGCCTGTTGCAAGGGAGTAATGTCCCATTCCATCCTCCTAGGATGGCTCGCATGAGCATATCTTGCTAGAGGAAGACATCTCGTTAGGTCTGGTAACTTGATCAATTTTTCCTTCCATTGAAAAGTTCTCGACTCAACTCTAGGTCTTGGTTGAGAACTTTTATCAATAGCGTCTCCGAAGAGGAACATAGGCTTCCTATGAGTGACAACATCAACTGATTGCAAAGGCTGTCCATTTATCAGACTTAGCAGAGTCTCGTTATTCTGTACTATCAAAATAGTCTGACGAGAAGATGGAAGGGCATACTGGGGGAAGTGCACATAAGATAAGTCTTCTTTGAAATTTGGCTCAGCTAAAGTTCCAACAAATGTTTCATATTTAGGATCTTCTCTGGTGTCAACTGCATCAAATAGAAAAATCACAATTCAGTACAAATCAAAGTCAGAAATTTTGTCATCAGATTGCGCAAATATCAGATAGCGCAAATATCAAATTGCACAACCATCAGTTTGCGCAACCATCAAATTATGCAACAATCAGATTGCGCAACCATCAGTTTGCACCAGCATCAGATTGTGCTGGCAATCTTGCGCAAATCAGCAGATTGTGCTGACTTTTGCCAGTGCAGTTCAACCGATTGCGCAAGAAGATATTCTTCATAAAAATGAAGAATAACTAGTTCGTGCAACCAAAACCCTAAATAGGGTGGCGCAGTATGATCGCATCTCTAAAAAGAGATGAATTTTGAAGATCAGTGAAGTCAAAAAGCCCTAAAAAGGGGTTTTCGATTGGGTTGCCTACCGCGTAAAGCAGGGTGTACAGTCTCGTGACGGAAGGACGAGACGCAACCCAAGCCGAAGATTCGGCGGGGGCCTTGCCCTTGTCGGCGGCGGAGGATCATTTTGGGGCCATGAGATCGACAGAGAAGAAGGCTGAAGTCGGGATGAGCTCAGGAATTTTTCTCTCTCAAACACAAGAAAGCAAAGTAAAGAATAAGTCGAAGGATCGAGAGAACTATTTATAGTTTTTCAAAAAGAAACGGCCGCCTCAGATTGTGCCGAAAAAGCAGGGGCTGATTCATCCGATTGCGCAAACAGCTCAACATATGCGCAACTTGATTTAAATTTCAAAATTCAAAGTATTTCGAAATTTTGAATAAATTCAACTTTCGAAAACTTTGAAGGGGGTCTTGTAGGTCCTAAAAAATCAAGTTGCACCTATCAACAAAGCCATAGAATCAAGAAATACAACTTTCGAATGAACTGCACAGACATCAGATTGCACACACTAGACTGCGCACACTTTCAATTGCGCAAGCTGACGTGGCCATATCATCATTATCTGACACAATCAAATATTCTGACAGCTGACAGCACAAAGAACGAGGAGACTGTTCGTTTATTGTGCCGCACAGCACTCGAGGACAGGTATACATGCAGCGCAATCTGTTTGTTGCGCAATCCATCCTAGCGTAATCCAAAGTCAGCGCAATTCATGTGGCGCACTTCATCATGACAACTGACAAAGTACACGTGACATTCATACCATTAATTGCTCGTTACGTGGCAACCGTCTGCACATGATCATACGCATTTTAATCAAATGATGCCATGTGTCCAAGACAGTTGGCCCACGACCAGACAACTGCCTGCGCAGTCTGATGCTGCGCAATCCAGTTCCTGCGCTAATCCAACTTGCGCCATTCAGAATAACTAAAAGTTAGTTATTTCCAGAACTCTATAAATAGAGTTTCAAGTCTTCATTCAATGGGATCAGACATAAAGTTCAGAAATATCAGAGAGTTCAGGAGTTCTTGCCCAAGTGCTGCTGCATTCTTTCGAGGCTTTTGCCTTCAACTTTAGAGGCTACCGTCTTCAAAGTTCACATCGTCAAAGGGATAAAGCAATCGTCTTCTAGATTGGATTCCTACAGTTGTACTTTTCCAGAATTCTTGTAATCTTTACAAAGTTTGTATCAATAAAGTTCATACTTTTGTTTTTACAAACACCTGGTCTCTGAAAGTCTGTTATGTAATACAGGCTTGAGGATGGACGTCAATGCTGGGCAGATAGTGATGTCCTACAAAGGAACATACTTCGAGAAAGCTTATTATACCGAAGGGATGTTCAAACTTCAACTTGTAACTTCTGCAAAAATGATTAATACAGTTTCTTCTTCTGGTTATTCTCTTGAGTTATGGCATAATAGACTATGACATATTCATTATAAAAGAATAAACAAAATGTCTAGTCTAGGGCTTATCTCCAAATGTGGGGGTAAGAAGGTGGAGAAGTGTGAGGTTTGTGCACAGACAAAGATCACAAGAAAACTGTTCAAACGGGTGAATCGAAGTACAGATCTTCTAGAGTTGGTACACTCAGATATCTGTGACTTCAGACAGTTCTCCACAAAGGCCAAGATGAAGTATTTATTACATTCATCGATGACTACTCGAAATACGTGTTCGTCTATCTGCTCAACTCTAAAGATGAAGCATTCGAGAAGTTCAAGGAGTTCAGGATTGAGGCTGAACGTCAAACTGGGCAATAACTCAAGAGACTCAGAAGTGATCGAGGCGGAGAGTACAAGTCTATTGAATTCGCATCGTTCTACAAAGAACATAGAATTGTCAATGAGACAACTGCTCTGTATTCTCCTCAATCAAATGGAGTAGCTGAAAGGAAGAACAGGACGTTGACAGAAATGATGAACTCAATGATGTTGACTATAGGTCTTTCAAACTGCTTCTTGGAAGAAGCTACATTAACAGCTACGTTCGTTCTGAACAGAGTGTCATACGCAGATTCCGAAGTCACTACTCATGAACTATGGTTTAAAGTTAGACCCAACTTGAACATCATTCGAGTGTGGGGGTGCCAGGCATATGTAAAGCTTCCGGACTTGAAGATTCAGAAGCTTGGGACAAAGAGTACAAAGACGATCTTCTTGGGGTATGCTGAGAAAAGTGATGCTCGGAGGTTGCTTGATATTGAAACCAATCAAATCGTTGAATCTTAAGACGCCGAATTCTTTGAAGATAAATTTACGAGGCATAAGAACATTGTTATCGCGAATATTCTGGAGAGTAATGTGAGTGCACATGCGGCTATCACTTCCACAGAAGATGCTGTCCAAGAAAAAGAAATTATCTTACCAGAGACAATTGTTGAACCAGAACTCGCAGAACCCAGATCTAAGCGGGTGAGGAGACAGAAGGACTTCGAAGAAGAGTTCGTCACCTATCATATGGAAGTTGATCCGCTTACCTATGATGAGGCAATGAAGACCGGACATGCTATCTTCTAGAAGGAGGCTATCATTGATGAGTATGACTCTATAACCTCTAACATTACGTGGGTATTGGTCGATCTGCCTGAAGGAGCTAAACCAATCGGATGAAAGTAGATCTTCAAGAAAAAGATAAAGGCCGATGGAACTATTGATAAGTTCAAAGCAAGGCTTGGTAGCCAAAGGGTTTTCTTAGAAGCATGGGATCGACTAGTTCGACACATATGCTTCAGTAGCACGGATGACAACCATCAGGATGTTGATTGCTTTGAGTACAATTTACAAGCTCGTCATACATCAGATGGATGTGAAGACAGCATTCCTGAATGGAGAGTTGACCGAAGAGATCTACATACAACAGTCAGAAGGATTCATCGTCAAGGGCCTTGAAGACAAAGTCTGCAGGTTGGTGAGATCTCTATACAGTCTGAAGCAAGATCCCAAGATGTGGCACGAGAAGTTTGACAAAGTCATTAGATCAAACGGCTACATAGTCAGTGAGACGGACAAATGTGTTTACACAAAGTTTCCTAATAGGAGAGGAGTCATCGTTTGTCTATACGTGGATGACATACTGATCCTGGGTACGAATCTAGCACGTGTTACTGAGACAAAGAAGTTCCTCTCATCTAAGTTCAGTATGAAGGACTTAGGAGAAGCTGATGTTATCCTAGGGATAAAGATCATCCGGATAGATAATGGAGTGGCGTTGTCACAGTCTCATTATATTGAGAAGATGCTCACACGTTATGGATATCAGGATCTTCCGGGGATCGATTCTCCTCAGGTGTGATAAGAAGCTGAAGCCAAATAATAGAAAAAGCGTCAGGCAGCTGAAGTGCTCAAGCGTCATCGGGAGTTTGATGTATGCAACTACTGCCACAAGGCCTGACATAGCTTTTACCGTAGGGATGCTGAGTCGATTCACGAGCAACCCAGGTGTAGAGCTCTGAAAGGCCGTGAAGAGAGTTATGAGATATCTCAAGAGGAATCAGAATTATGTACTGCACTACAACGGATATCTGACAGTAGTGGAAGGCATCAGTGATGTAAGCTAGTATTCAGAAGCAGAGAGCGAAAGGTCCATAGGAGGATACATCTTCTCCATGGATGGAGCTGCTATATCGTGGAAGTCGAAGAAGCAGATAATGCTCTCTTATTCCTCAATGGAATCTGAGTTTTTTATACTGGCTGCTGCAGCAGAAGAAGCGGAATAGCTTCGAGAGATCATGTATGATCTTTCAGTGGTTGGTGCACAGATTCTGACGGTACCGATATACTGCGACAATCAGGCATCTACAGCGGTGGCATCAAATAATCTCTTCAATGGTAAGAAGAGGAATGTGCATTTGAGGCACAGTGCGGTGAATGATCTGATAAAGATTGGAGTCATTACCGTGATTGATATTCGGAGTCAGGAAAATCTGGCTGATCCGTTCACCAAAGGTCTCAAGCGCCAGCTGGTCGAGGACACAGCAATTATGATGGGCTTGAAGACGATATGATATTCTGTCTTTATAATTCTACCATAAAGTTTTATGTTATTAGTTTAAAGAGAAATCTACTATGCATCTAACTTTTGGTTCAAAGAAGGACCACTGACGGAAGAGAATATCTGGAACAGTGGATAGCCTTTCGAGACACTAAGGGGTTACGGACCCATAACCACTATTGTCTACTATCTGTTCTCTTAAAAGAACAAGTCCTGTGGGAGGATGTCTTAGATGCCTTAATGAGTTCTCAGGCATTTTGTATATCTAGTGTGCTCAACAGGAAGTACGGTAGCACAATACTACAAAGGAGCGTAAGGTCTCCATGCTACAGTGGGGTGACACCACCAAGAGGTTCCTCGGTAAGGGTAATGCCTCGGCTTTGCGAGCCATGTCACAGCGACGTAGCACCGCATATAGGCAGGTAGCCTAATATTGTAGAATAAAGAGTGGTAGTCAGTACTACAAAGAGGCCGGTAACCTCATGTTACAGTGGTGTAACACCACCAAGTGGTACCTAGAGTGGATAAAACCTTGGCTACGCGAGCCATGTCACAGTGGCATAACACCGCAAGGAAGCGCAAGGCTTCATGCTGGGTAGTTTGGCACTACAAAGCGGCTGGGATCTCATGCTACAGTGGTATGACACCACGATGAGGTGTAGCCTCGGCTTTGGGCCATGTCATAGCAGGGCAGCACCGCAAGGAAGCACAAGGCTTTATGCCAAAGGACTCTTTAAAAGAACTCACCTAGACTGTATGAAAAGAGATTCAGACCGTCTCTTGAAGGTAAACTGGTAGACGCCCAAGATACATACACCGAAACCAGGCATGCACAGGGCCTTTAATCTGCAACCGGAAGCACAGTTGATGTCATATGTGAGTGGAAAAAATTGCAGTCATGGTGCAAAATTCAAGGTGTAGTCCATTCTTGTATCATACTGTTATTTCACCCATGCAGGAAGATTTGAGTCGTTAGCGACATCTCTCCTAATGCATTATGGGCAACCACTGTGAGGAACGTTCAACTCATATATTGAGATATGTGGGGGATTGTTGGTGTTTTTGCCTTTAGACTACGAAAGATAGTCCCACATCGGCTACACCAAATGGTGAGTATCTCAATATAATGCATTGCATGTATTGAGGTGTGCACATGAGGTGTGGTGGGGCACAAGTATGTGCCATATGGGAGTATTTTCCTAGAAGGAAAAAAGATTATTTCCAACAAGGATGCAAGTTGATTTTTGTTGTGCAGACTCGGACTCGGACTCGGACACGGACTCCAGGTTGTCCCGTGCATGCGCAGGAGTGTTCGGGGGGTAGGCATGGACTGGCACACTACTATGCTGATTGTGGGATGATCTAAAATATCAAACTCTTTTTTTGAGTATTGGTATTTTAGTCCCACATCGGATAGGAGAAAAGGTGAAGTCTCACTCCACTCTATAAATAGAGCCCCTTGGCCTCCTTTGGAAGATGCACCAAGAAGAGAGTTAAGGGAGTCTGTAAAGTCCAGGAAGCCCGTTCAAGTCTCAAATATTGACTTACGAGCGTTCCAGAAGTTCTTCGTGAACTTGCTGGTTCCTGGAAGCAGATCGTGGTGGGGCGAATCTTGTTTTGAGCAACAGTGATCTTAATCACCCCAGCAAGAACCTTTCATCTTATTCTTTCTTCTCTTTTCTTTGAGTTGTAACTCAGTTATGTCCGTCAGCAACGGCGATTGCGAGGAAGAACGTGAGATTTATTTTCTGATTATTGTTGCTTTTGTAATCAGATTTATATTATAGTATTCCTCGTGGATCTCGAGAATAATCACAAGGGGAACGTTTGTTAGAACATCTGATCTCGACATCTAGTTCTACCATCTTCGATCAAGCCCCGGGACTAACACAATTCAATATATATAACAAGTATTAAGAATTTGAACCAATAATGTGAATAATACCTGCATTGTGGCTCTTTCTTTTTCTATGCTTCCTTTGACACAGTATGCAGCACCCCACTGGAAAGAATCATTGATTTGTTACAAATGCACAAAGGGATTTAGAATAAGAAGGAAAAAATTAACTTGTTCTGGTTACTTCAGTCATTTATCTTCTGTAAACAACTACTTACATTTTGTTCCTAAACAAAAATCACAAAGCGGTAGCCTATAAAAGGCCATTTTTTATTCAGATCAGAACACGAAGCAAGTAGTGTGAGTTTGACTACACTGAATATATATAAAATGAACCAACATATGGTTACAAATATTTTAGCTCAGTATCTAATAATAGCAAGATAAGTGGCATAGGATGGGATTAGGATATGCTTACACAAACTGTTTCTTTTCTTGCCTCCAATGTACAAGTCCTAGTTGGAAGTTCAGGTGTGCCTCTATGGTCTATGCAAGATGAAAGAGAAAAAAACAAAACAAAGACCATCAATATCCCACACTTGCACTATAATAAAAAAATATCATGTTTTCTAAACATTTGGAGAAGTGGTACCTCACCGAGATCAAACACAAGCCTGTAGTCCCTGATGTAGCCTATGATTTTCTCGTCAAAATCAAAACTAAGGTTCCATACTAGTGACCCATAACCAAAAACCCACAACACAATTTTGTTATGGTTGGAATTTATACTTGTCAAAAAAGTGTTTTACTATTTCGTCTTGTAAAACAATTTGCACGACTCCAAATAGTTACTGCAGGATGCAAGATTCAATTGTTGAATAATACTCCAAAAGTGACTCCAAGTGATATACTCGAGAATTATCGATTGATTTTCAAATTCAGAACTATTCTAACAATGCTAAAATGGAAACACATATTATAAGGAAAAACAAGTTTTACCTATGACACCCTCAGCACAATAGCCCAATAATCTCACCAAGTTCTTGTGCCGGACACTCCCAATTGCTTCCACTTCAACCTTGAATTCCCTTTCGGCTTGCCCCCTAAAGATGACAACATAAAAGTAAAAAAAACTTAATAGCAAGCAATGTAACAAGACCAGCTAGCTAAACATGCATATTTCTCAATCACCCAGTGGAACTGAAGCTACCATTCCTGAATCAAATTCTAAACAAAAGTCAATTAGTAACTCATATTGTATGTGAGTAACATAAGATTTACTATGTTCTGTAGCTTTGAAGCAAAGTTCACATTTTGAAATAAAATTCTAAACCAACACACAAAATGCACACAAATGGGTTCAGCAATTATTGAGCAAATTCTTGACGGTGATATTAGAATTGTTCGGCAAGACCTCATGGTACACAATCCCGTATGCACCCTCCCCAATCACATTCTCGTCGGCTGAACTCATTCCAGACCACTTGGCTTCCAAACAAAAAACAAAAATTACAATTTTGACCAAATGATGTCAATCAAAAATAGCAACCCTAACCAAAATCAGCAAAAACTTGAAATGGTTATCATCAACCAACTGAATCAAATTGAACCCAAAAAGCAAAAAAATGGGTCTCTAAACTCATTCCATTCAAAAATAAGCTGA
>JANAVB010003385.1:0-29932 GCA_029216955.1 Iris pallida
TACCTTGGGAGAGAGAGAGGAGAGGGGTCGTCGATCACCGCCGCGGGAGAGAGAGGAGAGGGGGTCGCCGATCGATCACCGCGGGAGAGAGAGAGAGAGAGGAGAGAGGGTTAAAATTTGGGGGGAATGAAAAAGTTTCCCCCGTCATTTCAACTTAAGTCTGGAACGTAAATTTAGAGACGGAGTAGCGACGGATTATTCTGTCGCGTACTGCGTCAGTAAATCTCGCGCGAGAGTAGCGACGGATTATTCCGTCGCTAAGTCGTCAGTAAATCTCGCACCATATTTAGGCTTTTACCGCCAAAATATGCGACGTTCTAGCGACGGATATAAAACCGTCGCTGCATGGCCGACTACCTATCGACGGCATAGCGACGGATATGGACATAAAAAAATAAAAAAAATTGTCCACTGCTTTCCATCGGTATTCCGTCACAAATCCGTCGGGGATCCGACGGTGATAGCGACGAAAAATTTCCGTCGCTAAATGACCGTCGCTAAAGTACTGTAATTTGGTAGTGCTAGTTTGTGCTTTGTCTTTCAATCGATGTTGATCCAGAAAACTATTTGACCACCCATTGACAATGTCATAAAGAAGAGGATCTCTGCTAACAACCTCGAGGACTTTATCAAATGTTGCACGAAGGCTCCAAGATTGAAGTAGAGTAAGTTGATTGGGACGCACTGCATTGACTGCGCTAGACGAAGAGGATCCCATACTCATGATGCTATGTCTTGCATTGAGTGTCCACCTTGGCAAAATATATCTCTCAGGGATGGCTTGCATATCAAACTTTTGCTTCATGATATATAAAATTTGTGTGCAGAGTAGCCCTTCAGTCTCAAACTTTGCACATGTACACGTAAATTCTCCCATAGATACATTGCATCGAACAGAATGCAAGTAACTCTTTCCGTCAATCCTTATTTGGACATTATATGTGGTCGTATCTCCTTCAATGCACACTCTTTCATGCCGACAGTATAATGTATCTTTGAACCGAGTCTGAAAGATAGAGAATAGGTTCCTGGTATAAACCTTCGCAGCATGAACCTCTAACTCATGCATGTCACGTAATTCTGGTTTGTTTCTCATACAAAAAGTGTCTTCTTTCTCCTCTTTGTTTCTTTGAAAATGTACGGCTTTATCATATTGATCAATGAACTCGTATAGTGGAGTCATGGAGTTTACGTAACCATCAAAAAACGAGTTCATGCTTTCACTCCTTTGGCTGGACGCCATGCCTACACACAAAAAGCAATGAACACCATATGATTAGTTTGAGTTCAAATAAATATAATTTTAAAACTATGACCAGCATATCAAAATTTTCATACCTGCAAAGAAAGTATCCTTTAGGTACGCCTTAATTCAATGACGTGCTTTCTCATGCATCGTATGCAACCACTTCCAAGCTTTCACTTCATTTTTTTGTTTGTCTGTCATTGGTTCTGAAAATTCTTTTTGGTACTTCTTCTTTAAGATCACCCAACAACTCTCAGCCTCTTCAACACTTTGACTTTTTTTAGACCAATTTACATAGTCTTCATCAAATTCAGGATTATAAGCTGAACGTAAAGAACGGAGATGCTCATTTTCATGAAGACTAATATGCCATATGCAATACCTGTGCCTTGTATTTGGAAAAACTCTTTGATTGCATTACATATTGCTGGGTCTTGATCAGTGATGATAGCTCCTGGTGCTTTACCCCCACATACATGTCAACCAATTTTCAAATAACCAAACAAAGGTATCCTCCTTCTCATCAGCAAGAAGAGCACATCCAAATAAGATAGACTGTTTATGATGATTTACACCAGTAAACGGTGCAAAAGGTAACAAGAAATGGTTTGTCTTATAAGTGACATCAAACACAACAACATCTCCAAACTGGAGATATGATGTCCTCGCTCTTCCATCTGCCCAAAATATACTTCTACAAACATTTTCCTCATCATGCTCCATAGCATAATAAAACTGAGAGTCTGTAGCTTGCCTTGTAAGAAATTGTTGAAGTACTCTAGTGCACTCCTTCCCGATATTGTTCTTTCTTTTTACTCTCAAATGATCGATGCACTGTTGTGTAGTAATATTGACATTACTACTACTCGTGGCATTTAAAATCCTTGCAATCTTTGAAGGTCCAACCCCACATCCACGAAACTGATCAACTAAATTCCTACAAGATACATCCATGTGCGATCTTTTGTGTGACCGCAACAAATGGATCTTCGAAGGGGTTTTAATCAACTCATGATTATGAACATCATGAAAGGATTTGATGCCCCACACTCCATTGGAGATTCTATGAACTTTCATTCGAGCCATACAACCTTCTCTCTCATTTTTCCGTCGGTTTACTTCTCTCCCTACCTCTCTCTTATCAGTTAAGCTTTTGAACCCTTCTTTGTTGCAAACATAAAGCCTCCTCGTGATATTACCATCTTTTTCCTTTGCAGTGGATGACCTTCGAATAGAAAAACCTTCCCTTTCTGCGTATACATTATAAAAGTCCCACGCCTCTTCTGCTGTAGGAAATTGCATTCCAACATGTGGTATTCCCTTTTCAATTTCAAAAACACTATGACTATCCACTCCATCTACGTTAGTTGCACTATCTTGTTCTTCATTCTCATTTGGTATCGCGTGATCATGCATAAATGGTTCGCTCTCTTCCATCTTCTGAAATAGAAACAAATAAAAAATCAATGATATTTACAAAACATTTGAAAACCCACTTGATGATAAAAGCATAAACCCATAGCAGCTACCACAAATAGCCAACATAAAGCATATATACATATATTTCACCTATCTATTTGAAACACTTACAAGCATAGTAATACATTTCGGTTTCAGCAAACAACCAATATAAAAGCATATGCCATATAAGCATTATAGAAGGTGATACTGGTGGTCGGTCTAAACATAGGATGGACTGTAGCTACCAGTTTTTCATGGATGGCTTCAGCACAGAGTTATTTTGAGAGATATATTTAACTACTAATAGTGGCTTGCTGACAGACAATGTTAAACAAAAAAAATGTTCTTCATGGATGGCTTCAGCACAGAGTTACTAATAGTTTTTCATGGATGTACAAAATGTTCTTGCTTGTATAAAAACCTACAAAAGGTGATACTGTTGGTCATCATATTTTTTAATCAACGGAGTCCTATTGCTAAGCAAGATGGAAATAATATGATGAATATGCATACTTTGAGAAATAACATGCTAGTTTCAGTTCAACCAATATCAATTTTCTCTTCCAAGGTCACAAAATTATAATGATTGTGTAAGTAAATGCATAGCATGGAACAAAATTTTTTTGATCCCAAAATGTTCACTCCCTTGAGAATCAATAGGATCACTGTTAAAGCCAATCACTAGAATTACCCCGCTTTTAGAATCTATTGCGGCTTACCCTGCTTGCCTCGATGGCTTGAGGACGGGCTCCGATAAAATTGCGACAGCAGAAATTTGGGTTTAGATCAGCTGCAAATTGTCAACATCAAACACTAAGGCTGAGAGCGATCTGAAAATTTTCAACATCAAACCCTAAAAAATTAAATTTTTGAGGATCTGAAATGTAGGGCTCACCGATCTTGCCTCGACGGTCTGAGAGGAGGCTGTGCGGTTGACCTTGTTCCTCCTCTCATGCGAGGGTGGGCGCCAGAGACAGAAGCCTCAGTGCGAAGCCCTAACGTCGAGAGAGAGGGCATATGAGAGGGCCCAGGATGTTAGCGAGATTAGAGCGCTGGAGCATATGAGAAGCCCTAACTTATGTTGATCGCCGGCGAGAGAGTGAGGACCAGTGTGGGAGTGAGGGATCGTCGGCGAGGGAGGCGGCGCGAGCGCAGTTGGGTCGGGGCCCTCTCGATCATGGGGAGGGAGAAAGCAGGGAAAGCAGGGAAAGCAGTTGGCTCGGGTTCCTTCTTCTTTTTTCCTTTCCTTTTTTCTTTTCATCCGTCTGATCTGATCTGACGGACATTAGCTCTCGTCCGCAGGGAGAGCATCCTGAGGTCGACCTCAGGCCCATTTAACCGTATATATATATATATATATATATATATATATATATATATATATAAACAAAAAAAACGCAAATAAATTGAATAAATCGAAAATCGAACCGATTTAATGCGGTTCGGTTTGATTCCGTTATGGGTCATTTCGGTTCGGTTTCGATTTTTGGTTATTCGGTTCAGTTGGAACCGAATTAACCGAATGCTCACCCCTAAGTAATGCCAATGCAAATAGGAGGGATGCATGAGATATTGGCATTAGGGGATCCCAATCCTACTCTGCAAGAGAGATAATTGAAGCTCCATAATTAAAGCTACTGACCCTGCTCTATTTACTTGGACGTGAACATGCTTTAACATCTAATCTTCGAACTTGGTCCCTATAACAGTAACGTTTAAAATTTAATGCAAAGCATGGATAGATTAGGGTCTCTCTTAGGCCATGAGCCATGAAGTAAACACGGGCTTTCCTGCGGCAAACTAGGACTCGAGAATACGTCACTTTTAACTCAAGTTGAGATTTGAGAAAGGTATCAATTATGCCCAACTCAGGTCCACCACTGGAGTTGTTCAAGCAAAAAAAAAAAAAAAAAAAATACGGGAAAGAAAAAAACATGAAAAAAAGGAACTACAAAGGATTTCAAAGATCTGTCTCTTGGTATCAAGAAGATGTTGGAAATATTAGACAGAATTTCTAACGCATACAATCAGAAAAAGTAAAATTAAGAACATGAATTAAGAGTAGGATTCGAGGCACGTTACAAACGCTGTCCTTAGAATAGAATTTTGCCCCCACAATCGTGTAGCGGGTTCCAGGCGATCTATCTCCGAAATACAACGAATCCTTCGATCCACAGCACCGTGCACCCGGTAGTGAATCCCTCGATCGATCACAGCCTTGTCCAGAAAAAGAGTTGGACGGAGGAGAGGAGAGAAGTTCTGGTTACGATGTTTCTCTTCTGCACGAACAGAGTTCCGAACGGGAGAGAGAGAGAGAGAAAATATTTTTCGTATCTGATCCAACAGATCACCTGATTTGATTTAAAATCAAATCTCTCTGTACGTGGCCAGAATTATCTCCGCGATCCACAAATCCCGTAACGGAATTACGTGGTAACAGTTTTACGGAAGACCAGGCAACCGAAACAAAAAGAATAAATCAAATAAAAATAAAATGAGATAGAAAATTACCTTTATACCCTTGGTCCGGTCCGCTAAGTGCTAAGTGCGCGACAAATAAACGCGCATTTAAATCGCGCACCCACTCGCGGGTTGGATGAGATATAGCCCATCCCCTACACAACTCACTAACCCACTAAGGAGGGAAAAGCCTTATATGGAAAGGAGAACTTTTCCTCCTTTTCCATGTGGGACTAAAAGAACAAAGTGCCTTTTTGAATCACAAATAAATTGCTTCCCAAGTAACAACACATCAAAAAACCAACAGAAAATGTCTGCACCGAGTTTCAATCACTACAAAGATCTGGTCCACCCCAAGATTGCTTGAAAGGTTCTTATGTGGCGGTTAAAGTTTTTTCACATTTGATGTCTGTAAGGCTTTATCATCTTCACTTGTGTTGAGCTGTGTTAGAGAGGCTTGAGAAGTTGTACTTGGTCTGAGAACTCCCAATATTTTTCCTCCACATCAAAGGGATTTCCATGAAATCTAGGTTTTTCTTTTGTGGCCTGTAGTTAATGGCTTAATGCACAATTTATTGATGCTTCCACACATCATTCGTTTTGCCATCAAGGATCGCTTTAACCAAAAATACAGAGTAAATCCATCCAAAAATAGCTCCATCGCTTTACCAAAAAAAAAAGAGTAAATCTGTCCAAAAATAGCTCCACCATATATAGAACCTAACATACTTGTCCAATGACCACTATGAGGTGAGCTGGGCATTGCCCCTGGACATCATTGTTCTCAATATAGAGATAAAAGTATGAAAAGTTAAAAAAGAAAAGAAAAAGATAAGTAGAAGAATGATGCCAATAAACAAGTAAAACACAAGGACAACTTCTGCAAAGCATTCTATTCCAATATTTTGGTGTTGGGTATCAGAGTCAGTATTCTGCAAAGATAATATCGCAGCGCTCAATAAGTTCTATGTTGGTTGATTCTAGTATACAATGCACAAACTTCCTAATCTGGGATTAGGATAAATAGCATAGAAGACAAAACCATGAACTTCCTAAATTTTGACACTTATCATGTTCTATTTACTTTTGGCAACTTAAAATTCAATGTTGTAAAAAACCGGACCGGACCGGTGGTTGGACCGGGTCCAACCGATTTAAACCAAAAAATCGGTCCGGTTCGACTAAAGCCGGATCTTTTAAAAAACCGTCGGTTTTTTGTCAAAACCGGGTTCAACCGGTGAACCGGCCGAACCGGTTCACAATTGAACCGGCCAATTTTTGTTATTTTTTCATTGTAAAAAAAATCAAAATAAATTATTATGAGAAATTTGGACCATTTGATTTTTTATTTGGTTTTAATCGACCCTATAGTTGTAAAATTAAACCGAACTAACATACTTATGATCAAACCAAACTAAACCAAAAAATAAATATGGATATTTACCTATTTGAACCAAACTAAACCAAGTCTATTGAACTCAAATTGAACCCCGGATGAACCCGGTTGAACCTCGGTTGAAATCCGGTCCGACCTATACCAAAAAATTTCGGTTCGATCATCGGTCCGGTTTTTAGAACATTGCTTAAAATCATGAACTTTCTAAATTTTGACAAAATACATACTCCTTTTGACAAATACATGCTCCTATCAACTATTAATGGTAACATGCAAAGCATGCGACACCTAGAGACTTTTGCCTCTAAACAATTTAAAATTTATTTCAATAAAAATAATAAATAAAATAATTTAAAACTTAAACAGATAATTAGATTAGGGTGAACAAACATTTTAGTTTTTGTGGATGAACAAATATCCTAATTTTAATAGATGAACAAAAATGGACTCCTCAACAAAATATAACTCACCTTCCTTCCTCCCTATGACAAAACAAACCCTAGCCCTCTCCTCTCTCTCCTGGCCACCTTGCATATTGCTCGGTGGTAGCAAGATGATGATGATGATGATGTAATTATTTTTTAAGTTAAAATTCGAGATAAGTAATAAATTATTAAGTTTGGTTATGTGCTTACAACATTATGGTCTTCAAAATTATTGTTACTTCTGACTGCAAGAAAAAGCGATAGTTCAGAATACGTAAAAATCAAGGTATGTAATGGGCTGGGCAGGACCAGCCCCACGGTCCGATTTGACGGATTTGATCGGGTTCGGACCGAATCAGGCAGGGCTGGGGTCGAAAGAAAAAATAAGGACACACAATTCGGACTCTTGGACCAGCAGGGGTGGGGTCGGGCCAGGTTGGGTCCAGACTAGTTCAGGGCTAGGTCCGAGCCGGCCCGATTTAATTTTTTTTTTTAAATTAGAATCAAAATTTTGTTTTTGAGAAAGATTGGAATAATTTTATTAATGTCATTATAATTTAAACCCGCTATAACATTTATTTATAACTAACAAAAAGATAAAATTGAGATTTTATTTACATAAAATTTGTAATAAAATGTACTAGTCTTTTTTTTTCGTCGTCCGTCGGACGTAATAAAATTTTCTCAAAAAAATTTACAACATAAATTTGAGAAAGAATTAAAAAGAGCTAAAGTTTATTAATGACTCATACTAATATTACTAGTACATAAGTTACAATTATGTTTAAAACCTGAAACTCAAACATAATTTACAATTATGTTTAAATATACTTGTGCCCTATCTAACAACAATAATAAAATATTTAAAATGATACATTTTTTTGAATTTTTTTTTACAGGATTACTAGATATCCATAAAAAATTTCAGATGCCTACGTAGCTTCCTTGTACGATAGTTATGGTCCCATTTGATTCGTTTCCTACAATGCAAATATTCAACAAGAACTCTAGTCAAGTATCTTCTTTTTGTATCGTCACTATCGCGCTTATTGTAAACTCCGCTAAAATGATTTCAAATTTCCGATTCTGATTTAAACTTATGTTGCGGTACTGGTCACGGTTGTTGTGATAGTTGATCATTATCCATGATATTAAATAGTCTTTTCACACTAAATTGCTTATAAATATTGTAACAGAGGAAAGCAATTTTGGTGTGATTAATTTTGAAGATTTATAACCTATTTATAGGAATTTTTGGATGCAAAATTATCCATAATACCCTCAAAATATAATTGTTATAAGAATATTGTTGATCATTTTCAGTAAAATTACCAAAATGTCCCTAAAACGGCTATACAACAACCGATAAAACAGGGGTATTTTGGTCAAAATATCCTCCAACGTTCAAAAAAAATTGAATTTGTTTGGGTCTGAACCGGGGCTAGACCACTACCAAAATACAGTTAATTGGCGACGGCGTTTTAGCGACGAAATAAATCAGTCGTCATTAGCGACGGACTACCGACAATCTGGCGACGACTTCCCGGCTAATCGCGCACCAATTTTTTTTAAGGGTAAATATCCGTCGCCTATATGTCGGCACGCCGTCGGTTATATAGCGACGGAATAAAAATCCGTCGGCAAGTAGTCACTCGGTAGTCACTAATTGGCAAAAAAATGTTAAAAAAAATCGCGGGAAAATGTCACTAGTTGGCGGAGGAATTGACGACTAATTAGCGACGGATAATCCGTCGACCAGATAATGGGATGTTAGCGAGGACATACAGTCCGTCGCTAAGTGGTCACTAAGTGGTTGAAAAATTTTAAAAAAAAATCGCGTGTGATTAACGACTAAGTAGCGACGGAGTCTATCCTTCGCTAGTCCGTCGCTAAGTTAAAAGCCTAGCTTAAGTTGAACCGACGGGAGAAAAATTTCATTCCCCCCATTTTTTCTCTCTCCTCTCTCTCTCTCTTGGACGCGATAAACATCGAGGTAACTCTATCTCTCTCTCTCTCTCTCTTGGGCGACGGTGGGGGGCGGATGGGAGCCGGCGGTGGTGGGAAGGGACGGGCAGCGGGAGGGTGCTGGTCGCGGGGGGTGGGGGTCGCCACAGGTGAAGCTGGCGGTGGTGGGGGTCGCCGCGGGGGGTGCTGGCGGTGGTGGGGTGGGAGTGGTGGGAGGGGGCGGGCAGCGGAGGGAATGGCCGCGGGGAGGCTGGCTCGGGGGGGTTGGGGGTGGGCTGCGGGGGGGGGGGGAGGGGAGGGGGCGGGGGTGGAGGTGGGAGGGGGTGGTGGGGGGGTTGGGGGTGGGCTGCGGGGGGAGGGGGGTTTAGGGTCTGGCCGCGGGGGGTCGGAACACACACACACACACACACATACACACACACACACACACACACATATATATATATATATATATATATATATATATATATATATATATATATATATATATATATATATATATATTCGGCACACACGCACGCACATATATATATTCGTCGCATACACACACATACACATATATATTCGTCGCCGATGGGTGAGTTCCGACGAGAGCTATGGCCCGCGGGTGAAGCGTAAGTAAATTTAAGTTTATTTAATAATTTGTTTCATTTATTCATGTTAATAATCCAGTCGTTGCTTCTTTGTAGGTTTTTTCTATGGGATGCTACCAGGCTTCTAGAACAGATTATCCGGGCTAACTACCATGGCCCCTACCTCAATTTTTCTAAGGTGCCCCTGGACTTGCAGTACTGCTGGCTCGACGAGATGAGGGTGTATATATATATATATATATATATATATATATATATATATATATATATATATATATATATATATATATATATATATATATATATATATATATATATATATATCTTGTGATTAATTATAATTACTCTTTAATCAACTATTTTTTTAATATCGTGATAATTGAATTTGTATGTCAGAGGGCCTTCTGGTGCCCCCCCATCGCGGGGAGGCGATCCGCAGGACCTATAGAAGCGCCGCCGTGAAGAAGATCCGGGATGCGGTTTATGACCTTCGAACGGCGCATTCGAAGAAGGAGTGGATCCGACAGGACTACTATGAGAAACTCTTGGAGAAGATGGATGCTCCTGCCTTCAAGGAGAAATCGAAAAAAATGAAAGCGAACCGACGGGCCGCGGGACAACATACGGGGGGATCAAAGCCCCACGCAGCGACGCTTGCAGATCTGGTGAGATACCGCAAATTCATTCACTATCTTATTCGGTACTATTAATATATTTAATTAATTATATTCTACGAATATTTCGTATGCAGACCCAACAGGCGTTGAAGGAGGAAAAACCTGCTGACTCGGTCACCATGCACGATGTAATCCAGCATGTCCACAAGAGGCGGAAGGACGGAAACTTCGTCGACGAAAGGGCCAAGGCGGCGGATGTAAGTACTTACGTTTATGATATTTATGTTAGAATTATAAGTATTCAGACAATAACTTAGGTAAACTTAGGATTCAGACAATAACTTATTAGGTAAACTTAGGATTCAGACTATAACTTAGGGTAACATAGGATTTAGATTATAACTTAGGTAAACTTATAGTATAATAAACACATTCATTTCATAGGCTGCGTATCGTGAGGCCCTTAGTCGGATTCAGCCATCTGCTACCGAGGATATCGGCGAAACGACTCCCGTCAGGACGCCCTCTTCTACGGCCACTCGCTACGATGACTTATTCGTAGATACCGTCGGCGGCTATAGGAAAGGGCGCGTGTACGGAGTCGGCTCCCTGGCTAATTTGCACTCGACGACTCCGAGATTTTCACCTCCCCCGCCTCCTTCCGTGGTCCCGACAGACGATGATGTGAGGTCCCAGCTTACGCATCTGAACGAGGCGGGTGTCAGAGATTCGGACGCAGTTGTCCACGTACCTGCGTCCTTCTACTCGTGCTGCCGGTCCTTCTAGTGCTCCCGGTCCTTCTTCCGCCGAGCATCTTCCTTTTGACCCTACTGCTCCTATCATACCACCTCCTACTTTGACGGCCCTCCTTGATATGATAACGCCAGAGCAGCTGCGCCATCTTCCAATCCATTTCTTGGAGGGATTGCCGCCGTACTTGGTGGAGGAGTATATGAGACGGTCGCAGCAGGGAGTACCACAACCAGCGGACGATCGCAGCCCTCATCGTTGATATTTGTATTTTTGGGATTATTTTTTTTTGCAAATATTGAATATTGAATATTTGTGTTTAACTATTGAATATTTGTGTGAACAATTTGAATGCTTGGAATTATTTGTATATTTTGTGTGTTTATTTGTGTGTTGGAATTGTTTGTGTGTTTTGTATATTAGAATTGTGTATATTGGAATTATGTATATTGGAATTGTTTGGGATTATTTGTGTGTTTTGTATATTGGAATTGTGTATATTAGGAATGTCCAGTTTTATGCTATTTTTTTTCAAAAATTTCCCAGATACCGACGAAATGGCGACCAATTTTCGACGGACTATCCGTCGCTAACTGGAGGATTCCCAGTTAGCGACAGATGCGCGACTAATAGCCAACGGATTATTCGTCGCCAAGGTTCTGGAATTATGAAAGATTCACAGGATAGGACCGACGGATATTACGTCGGTATACCGTCGCTAGTAGTCGGTAACACATTGGCGACGGATAATCCGTCGCTATAATGCCGACCGATTGGCGACGGTCTAGCGACGACGCACGACAGAGTAACGACGGATTATCCGTCGACAATGTTCTGGAAATATGAATAATTCACAGAACCGTGTCGACGGATATTCCGTCGGTATTCCGTCGCGGCTCCGTCAAAACTTAGCGACCATTCGCGACTGATTGCGACGTATTTTGCGTATCAAAAACTCTTTGATACGCATTTACTGACCAAGTAGCAACGAATTTGTCCGTCGGTAAGTGATACGTCATTACTTCTTTTGATACGTGATTTGACGGTAATCCGTCGGCGAGTCGTCGCAAACTGCACGAGTATGGTTGACGGCAGTTTGTCGCTAATTCGTCGATGGGCGACTACTTGCCGACGGATTGCAGTTAGCGACGAGGCTTTTTCCGACGACCCTTTTTAACTAGTATTCGTCGACCATCCGTCGGTAATTACATTTACCGACGGATTTTGGACGGATATAGTCGTCGCTAAATCGATAAATTTTTGTAGTGGACCGAGTCTGACCCGGGTAAGTAGATCGTCTGGTCTAGGTCGAGCGGGCTTCGCGGGTCTAACCAGTTTGGACCGGTTCTTGAACCGGGCAGGACGGGCCTCCGGACCAAAAATTGTTGGGCACGTACGGAAGCGTTTGCCAACCCACCTTATCAAAATCAACCCCCGTCTAACAGACACCAAGCACAAGATAAAAACAAGTATATGGCGGTGATGTACGTCACATGGACAAATTTTGATCTTTAATAACTCAGATGAAATTGCAAGATTGACAGAACTCACGTTGAACCCTTTGCCCTAATAGGTTCAACACCCTCACCACTCTTAAGAAAAAAAAAAGAAGATTACATTTGAGATCACTCACCAACCCGTAGCAATCTTTCTAACCGAAGTTAACGACTCCTCGATTAGATCTTCTTCTTCCTTCTGTCTTCTGTATTGGATGGCGAAGTCCTAAGAGCAAAGTACGGACTTTCTCTTAGATTTTTTTGTGGACGAGCACCTCGAATATCCACTTTGTGTTGTGCTTTGTGCCTCCACCCTCACCCCATATATATAGGATGAGAAAATTCTATGTTATATCATAATATGATTTGTTAAATAGGAAGCCCTCAAATAAGAATACTATTACACCTAAAATAGCCTATCAATATCCTATTTTAGATCATAATATGATTTCCTAAAATAAAAATCCTATTATATCTAAAATAACACAACACCAATTATGTACATCCAAATATAATCAAATCAAATATTTAATTAGATTTGGATTCCACAAATATGTTGTTACCAAATCCAGACTGGACTCCAACAAAAATCAAGACCAGCTCATACCCGTTTCGGGGATGGAGCGGACCGTCGACCGAGTTTGGGCCGCCCCAGACCAACTTTGACCGGACCGAGCCCGAGCTAGTTTATGGCCATTGCACCTTGAGATAAAAATTAGCCTAATTTTTCACATACTAAGTTTGGAAAGTCCTTTAGTTTCTGTTTACCATATTCAATTCTATGTATTCTTCTTTTTGTAGAATATATCTATGATAGTGGTAGTGAAATATCTATTGCATGATTCAACTTGATACAAAATAAATTGAGTTTATTTTTGTTCATCCACCAAAACTAGGATGAATATTCATTGTTCTATTTAAATATTGACACGTGTCAAACTAGTAGTCAAAAGTAGTGTGGATGTTCACCAAACCACTCTCAAAGAGAGAAAACTTTGTTACAACTTGTTGGATTATTCAATAATATGGGGCCACACATGTAAAATTAATTGTGTTGGGCTATCTAAATAATTAAGCCAAATTAAAGTGGTCTATTTGAAAAATTGGCTTAAGGGTATAATTGTCATGGAATTAATGTGTAGATACTGGAGATAAATCTAATTTGATGAGGGGCCAAATTAAAAATATCAAAACATATAAATATATGTATTCATTTGGGTTATGGTCCCCAACTTATACGGCCACCAAAAGAGAGGTTTTCTCTTTTTCTTTTCTGCATCTCCATCAACAGAAAGAGAGGGACAAAGTATTCAGATTCTTCTTTGTCATTAAGGGTCGTAGCAAGTTGGAAGATTGAACCCCATAAAAGGAGGACCGCTTCAAGATCCATCAAGCCTAGCAATGGATTCAGGTACGCTTCTGTAATTTAGTTTTGTTCTTCATCTCATGAATCGATAGGGTACAATAAATATCTAACAAGTGGTATCAGAGCCTCCTGCTTGATTTATGAGGTCGAAGTTTAGAATCCATTTTTTTTATTGTTATTCAGAAATCCTAGATCTTCGATCTAATTTAATTTAGGGTTCCAATTGTTCAATTTTTTTCTTCTATCATAGTCGCATAAAGAATAATATTTTATTAAATAAATATTGTTGATTATGCAACGGATGAATTCTTGAGGGGAAATCCTATAAGCTATGTCATGTGGTTGATTTAATGTTTTGTTCTTGAAACATAAATCAATTTATTTGTGAATATGGTAAACAACAGTTTCGACAACCATAATAATTTGATGAATAAAACTTGTACTTAGCATTCAGTTGTATTGCATATTGGGAATTCACTTATATTTCATATTTGAAATATTTGACTTGAGGTTGTTGAATATATCATGTCTGCTCAGGCTTGTTAGCTGCATTGTTCAGCGTCAATACTTTAGTATCCTCCTATTGTCCCTAATACCAAATTAAGTGCTCCATTTGTGATTATTTGACATTATGTGGATTATTTTAAGGTGTTTTTAGTCAAAAATTTGTATTGGGTTATAATATATATTTTTTATAGTGCAAACTTGTATTTCCTTATTTCCAGTTGGTTTTGATACTAAAACTAAAATTTGAAAACTAAGTGCTTCACTTTTCTGTAGGATTTTTTATTTTATTTTAAATCCAATAGATTGCTTTTGGTTTCTGAAGTTCGACTTTTACAAGTTTGCTTTGGTTAAATTTGGTATACTTGGGAATCACGACCATTATTTTCATATAAAGCACGTGCACTGTTGCACTTTGGTTAAATTAGACATATTCTAAATACAGCGTGAAGCACCAAGATCCATGTCGGGACGAAATATGGGATTTGTAATATTTGGATAACCATGGAAGATTTTTTTTAAGAAGGAGGAAGAGGGTTTGTCTAGAGTCAACCCTACATATTTATTAATTTGGCCAAATTCTTTTGTGTGATATTTTGGAGTTAGTTAATACTCTGTTTAAACAAAATATGCTCAGTTTGGATATAGATTTTGGAGTTATTAATGTCTATGTTTTTTTTTTTGGATATTTGGATGCATATTTTTAATAGATTATTACATGAATTTTATTATGTTGATAATGTTCAATTTTGTCAAATTGAAATTCATGATTATGCTTTTGATTACTTTATTTGAGTAATAATCTCATGAATGAATATGCATTAATATAAAGTTTTAGACATGATTCAGTTTTGTAAAATTTAGTCAACATTCAATTTTTTTGGTGCCTTTTATGACTAGCAATAGTTGTCTAATATTCTAAGTAGACTCATTGAAACAAGATGTCGCCAAAGTGACCTCTCTTGCGTAGATAGTCTACGAGGGATGTCGGATGTTTGTGTGTGTATATTCATGCGGGTATTAGCCGGCCCAAAGGAAGGTTAATACTTGGCCGAATTGCACACATACTTGTGATAATAAATGTGTGACAATTATACGGTTTACACGTGAATAATAACTCGATCCAAAGATAGGCTTATTATTTGACATGACTTATTGTCAACGTTTGATCACTACACCAAGAGTACCACTTGCAGTTAATATCACTGTCCAAAGACTTGATATTAATGATGTATTTTGTATCTTGAGATGGGGTTCACCATTATTTGAATTTGTTTGACTATATTTTACCCTTTGGTTATTAATTAGAGCATATTTGTTTATTTATTTTTTGTTCTCTTTTCAGCTAGTTTTGCTTCAACATCTGCTAATCTGAACTCAATTCCAATACTTAACGGAACAAACTTCAAGGACTGGAAAGAGAACATTTATATTGTTCTCGGCTGCATGGATCTAGACCTTGTACTTAGGATTGAGCGTCCCACTACTCCTAAGGATGACAGTTCATCTGGTGACAGAGCGAACTTCGAGAAGTGGGAACGCTCAAATCGCATGAGTCTAATGATCATAAAGCGTGGTATTCCAGAGGCATTCAGGGATGCAGTACATGATGAGGTTACTAATGCCAAACAATTCCTTACTGAAATCGAGAAGTGATTTGCAAAGAATGATAAGGCGGAAACAAGCACACTTTTGCTGTGCTTGATTACCATGAAGTATAAAGGCAAAGGTAACATAAGGGAGTACATCATGGAGATGTCTTATATTGCTTCAAAACTTAAGGCACTTAAGCTCGACTTGTCGGATGACTTGCTCGTTTATTTGGTATTGCTCTCACTTCCTACACAGTACAATCAGTTCAAGGTCAGTTACAACTGTCAAAAGGAAAAATAGACTCTAAATGAGCTCATTTCGTACTGTGTATAAGAAGAAGAGATATTGAAGCAAGATAAAACTGAAAGTGCTAATTTAGCTACCACCCCTAAAGACAAGTATAAGGACACTAAGCGAAAGAATACAAAAGCTACTAAAGGTCCAGTAGAAAAGAAACAACAAACTGAGGCTAATGGTTGTTTCTTTTATGGCAAGTCAGGACACGTAAAGAAGAAATGTACAAAGTACCACGCATGGCATGTAAAGAAAGGTACATTTCTTAATTTTGTATGATGTTAATTTAGCTTCAGTATCAAAAAACATATGGTGATTAGATTTTGGTGCAACTACTCACATCAGTGTTTCTATGCAGGGTTGCCAGATCTACCGAAAGCTAATTGATGGTGAAAGACACATCTATGTGGGAGACGGCAAGTCGGTAGAAGTGGATGCAATAGGAAATTTTTTGGATAATAGTTATTATTGAATTAGACAGACAATTTTATCTAAAGCTTTTATTGTACCGTCTTTTAGACGAAATTTAGTTTCAGTTTTTTTTGTTTGACAATCTTATTTATCATTGTTCATTTGGGAACAATAAAGTTTGATCTATCTTTAAATTCAAAATAATGTTGGTATTATTTTTTTAAAATGTTCGTGACATGCTATTATCACTTGAAACTATTGCGTCCTATAAAGAAATCTTGCATATGGAACAACGTGGTACTAAACACAAAATTAAAGAATTTTTTTTTAGACGAGAAGAATAATATTTTTTTGAGGATGTTGAGTTTGGGGGAAAAAAGTCAATGATACTGTCTTTGAGGAGGAATCGATTGTGATTCCTACTATCACTTTTGACAATGTGCAAGATTCTGCACCTGTTATTGATCAAGAAGTGAATTCGGAGCCTCAATAAGACAATGTCGAATTACCTCTATAAGTCAATGTTGAGCTACCTCAACAAGACAACATAAAGGTACCCCCCCCATTCAAGATAAGGTAATTGTTTCTGATGAACAAACTCAACAACCTCAAGAGAAGAGGAAAGGATTGTTTTTTAAAGAGACTTTCTCTTCGGTTTCTTTGAAAGACTCTTTTAAACCAATCATAGTACTTTTTGTACATTTTAATATTGAGTTACATCAAATGGATGTCAAAATGGTATTTCTCAATAGTAACATTGACGAAATAATTTATATGGTGCAACCAAAAAACTTTGTGTCAGAAGACCCAAAGAATATGGTTCGCAAACTGACAGAATCTATTTATGGACTCAAGCAGGCTTCTCGTCAAAGATACTTTAAGTTTTACCAAGTGACTATCTCGTTTGGTTTTGAGATGAACACTGTTGAAGATTGTGTGTATCATAAGTTCAGAGGGAGTAGAAATAATTTTCTGGTTTTGTATATTGATGCAAACCAGGTGACACCTCTCGTTAAAAGAGACAAATTCGGTCTCAATCAAGTGCCATAAGGTTAGCCTTAAAATTAAGAAAATATAATAGATTTTTCCTTCATGATCAGTTGTAGGGAATCTTATGTATGCTTAAGTATGTACGCTTAAGGATATTGCGTACATATTAGAATGTTAGGCAGATATTTAAACAAATATGGATGGAGCATTGGGTAGCAGCCAAACTACTTAAGTAATTAATAGAGAACAAGGAATTATATGCTCTTTGTAGGAGATGGAATACTTATGATCATAAGGTATTCCGACTCTGATTTCGTTTGATGCCAACACAGCAGGAGATCCACATCAGGTTATGCTGACTAATGGAGATATATTTTGGATGAGTGTCAAACATTCACTCATAATTTTTTTCACCACGACAGCAAGGTTTATAGCATGTTGTGAGGCATCTATTCATGAAATATAGTTGTAAAATCTTGTCATAAGGCTGCGCCTACAGGAAAGGGTGTTGAAAGACCACTCAAATTACGGTGTGACAATGAATCAGTAATACTGTATTTCAATAACAACAGAAACTTGTATAAGTCAAAGGATATTGACATAAAGTTTCTAGTTGTGAATGAAAGAATTCAGAATGGTATAAGTGTCCATATAGCACATTAGGAAAAACTCCATGATTAGCGGATCCGCTCATAAAAGTATTATCATCCAGGATCTTTCATGAGCATACTGCTCATATGGGTGTTATCTTAATTAAGAATATGGCAATAAAGTGGGAGTTTGTATTTTGTGTATTTGGGTGCTATTCGGTTTTGGACACATTTATGTATTAAAGTATTTTGGATATTTATCTGATCAGATATATGAAAATTCAGTTCATTCTGTTTTCATTATGTTAAAGTATTGATCTCATTAAAGTTAAGGAGGACCAGTTGGAAACAAACATGTATTGATCACATTGCGTGTAATTTTCATGCTACGCATCCATGATTGATCTATGTCGTTTAGCTATATTGGTATATGTGACCATTGATGGTTTTGTTACGCTATATGTGACGAATGTCGCTTTGATCCTACGATGATATGGTTAATGGACGAAATTGTCCGGATATACCCTAAGGATTAAGATAGCAATTTATGAGCTCACTAAGGTTAACACAATTATAAGGTTACATATGTGGCCCAGTGGGAGATTGTTGGATTATTCAATAATATGGGGCCACACATGTAAAATTAATTGTGTTGGACTATCTAAATAATTAAGCCAAATTAAAGTGGTCTATTTGGAAAATTGGCTTAAGGGTATAATTGTCATGGAATTAATGTGTAGATACCGGAGATAAATTTAATTTGATGACGGGCCAAATTAGAAATATCAAAACATATAAATATATGTATTCATTAGGGTTATGATCCCCAACTTATACAGCCACCAAAAGAGAGGTTTTCTCTTTTTCTCTTCTGCATCCCCATCAACAGAAAGAGAGGGACAAAGTATTCGGATTCTTCTTTGTCATTAAGGGTCGTAGCAAGTTGGAAGATCGAACCCCATAAAAGGACGACCGCTTCAAGATCCATCAAACCAAGCAATGGATTCAGGTACGCTTCTGTAATTTAGTTTTGTTCTCCATCTCATGAATCGACAGGGTACAATAAATATCTAACACAACCGACTGTATTAAAGTTTTGATACAACCAGTCATCACTTCATGTTTCCAGAATACGTATTTTAATGAATGTACTGATTGAATATATTTATGTAATATTTATCATATATTGCTCTGTATTTAAATTCTTTTAAATTTCACGTTAATTAATTTTTTTGCATTTTACTTTCTGCTTTTACTTTACATTTGGGTTCGGCCTGAGTTGGTTTATTTTCTGGCCTTGGGTGGTTCAACATGAACCCACCTACCACCACCCCCATTTAAGCTCCATCCCCTTTCTCTCTCTTCATTACTTCTCATTTTTGTCTTCTTCCTCATAACTCCCCCACCAACCTAGGAGAGATAGGCAAGTACAACTTGCTTCTTGATGGATCTCCACTTTCGTTGTTCCATTGTCTTCCTCACAAAATTCTTAGATACTTTAGTACTTAGTATTTTCAATTTTCATGGCTCATTTTGTGTAGATCTAAACTTATTGTATTCTCGGATTTTTTGGTTTTGATTTAGCTAACCTTGTTATTTTCAAGTTTTGATGGTTCCATGTTGTAGAGAATTTCGTTCTACCCTATTTTGACCTATGGAAGTCCAAATTTGGGCTTGGAATGAAGGATTTACAGAGCTTGGAAGAAATGGCTTCCATGGTTCTGTTCTCAGAAAATTTGGAGAAGAAGAACAGTTTTGCCGCATAGGCTTTGGTAATTCGGCCGCATGTGACTTTCCATTTTTAGCCGCATGAGATTTGATCTCCTGGCCGCATGGCATTTAGCATTTTGCCGCATAGGCCTTGTCTTCCATTGTCACATGGGCTCTTGGCCGCATGGCCTTGGCAGCGCTGAGCCGCATGAATCCCCAGCCGCATGAGTTCGAGACCCGAGCCGCATAGGGCCCAGATCCCCTAGCCGCATATGTAATGCCCCGCTCTGCACGGTGCATTATGCTGAGTCGTTGACTTGAAGAGTTGCGTTGACCCTATTACGTATCGATGCGAATCGATACAAAGTGTTAAGTTGTCCCGAGCAATGCATCGAACTAAGTCGATGCAAAGAGTTGCCTTCTCCCAAAGAATGCATCGAGTGAATCGATGCGAAACGCCGCGTTACCTCGAAGGATAAGTGCGTTGAGACGGCTCGAAGATTCTAAAAAATCGAATCGACCAAGGCGCAAGTCCGAATCGATACAAGTATTGATTTTAGTTGGTTTCATGTGCAGGCTATACGTTTACGCTGAAATGTTAGAGGTCGATCTTTTGCCTTATTTAGTAAGGGGTCCGCGAAAGCAAATCGTCGCCTTGCGACGGACGGAAGCGTTGGCACGCTAAGGCAAATCGGACATATAATTCAATAAGCATGAAGTGCTCGAATGGCTAAGTCAGAAGAGTGGCCGTGCAACAAAGTTATAAAATCGAGCCGCATCGGCTCGGCGAAACGACTAAGGCGTATCGACTCAAGGTGGGAGGATTGACTTCTTTTTACTCCTTCATTCGATAAGTCAAATATATCATTGTGTGCTAAGTTAACCTATCGACGCCACGGGCGTGGTCCGATCGGAGATAAATCATAGTGTGTGTCGAACACTAAGTTAGTACAATTGAAATAAAATGTGCATAATATGCACGAGTCGCTACGGAACATTGGATATCGCAAAGGCGAGCGCCTCGGTGCGCAAGCCGCAATAACATGGGATAACTGTACTCAGCGAGTGCCTTAGTGTACGAACCATACCGTGCCTTCGTGCATGAGTTAGAACGGCTAGAACATTGAAAGTGTCACCCCCATTTCCTGTATTTCGTATTTGTACTCATAATTTGATTTTTGGCACGAATTTTATTTTCTCGACTTGTGGATTTTGGTTTCTCGTAAATGGGTTTGGACCATGGCTTGGTTTTATTTTATAGAGTTGGTTTGGTTCGGTTCATCATGAGTGGAACACCTTAACCTACACTCTACCCTCAACACAACACACCCACCTCCATTAAATCCTACCTAACTTTTCTCTCTCCTCTTTATTTTTCATTTACTTCTCCATCTCCTTCTTCTTCCTTCTTCCACACAACTCCCCAACCCATAGGCAAGTGCACCTTGCCATCAAATAAGCACCACTTTTTATTTGTCCATTAGCTAGATTAGGCCATGGAGAACAACTTTAGAACTTGACATTTTGTGATTTGGAGCTTTTATTTTTCTAGATCTAGGTTTTGACTATTTTCGGATTTACATGGTTTTGATCTATTTAACTTTGATTTTTGTATGTTTTGATGCTTCCATGTGGAAGAGAATTCAATTTTACTCAAGTTAGACCTTTCAAAATCTAGATTTGGTTTTGATTTTACCAAGATATGAAGTTTTGAACCTTAGAGTTCTTGGAGTCTTCTTCTCGGCCTGGAGAAGAAGACAGCAGCCTGCGCTCTTTAGCGCAGGGTTGGATTGTGCATCCCCCTCGGCCAGCGCTCCTTAGCGCAGCACCGACCATGCAGCTTGCCCCTTGGCGAACTGCGCTCAACCCGAGTGCGCATGGATTCATGCGCAGTCTGCTCATGCGCAGTCTGCTCATGCGCAATCTATCCCTGCGCACTCCTGCGTAATCTGACCCTGCGCCATCCATTCCTGCGCAATCTGACCCTGCACCATCCATTCCTGCGTAACCTGATCCAGAGCAATCCATCAGATGCGCCATCCACCCCTGCGCAGCTTTCCCCTGCGCAGCTCCCCCTGCGCAGCTTTCCCCTGCGCAGCTCACCCCTGCGCAGCTCACCCTGCGCACTTGGTACCCTGCGCAGCTTACCCTGCGCACTTGGCACCCTGCGCAGTACATACCCTATACAACCTACTTGTCTATGATGAATTTGTTATTTCTTGATCTTGGCTCTTCTATAGTCCTATTTATATTAGTATTTTATTAGATATTTTATGCCCATTTTATATCCTTACGCCTTTGACATGAACTTGATTTTGCTTAATATGTTGGAAATGACTATTGTACATGGCATGGCATGGCAAGGAACTAGCATAACACGACAGTGACCTGTATTGGTGCACTCCTAACATGACCAACCTGACTTGATAGTGGCCCGTCGTGGCGCACTCCTGACAAGTACCCTGACATGATTTATCTTGATAACTTGATAGTGGCCCGTGGCGGCGCACTCCTGACTTGACTTGTAACTTGTAACTTGTAACTTGACTCGTATAATTAACTTGACACCGTGGGTGCTCCTGCTTGCTTGCTTGTACAATCCACTTGTCTTGTCTCGTATCATGTCTAGGACGTGACTTCCTGGGTACCACGGCCAGGGACTCGCGCTAAATTGGATTAGGCTAATTATTAGATCAAACTAGAACATGGAGAATTCCCAGTCACAGGCAATCTCGTTATCTGGACGCTTTAATGGACTTGTAGCTTGCCGACGAGTAGAGCACATTTCCAGCACACTGTCATGTGTTGCACCCTCTAAGTCACCTAAGGGTACATTTGTCTCCCGGGCAATGTACCCACCTATAACTCTCAACCCGCGGAAGGATAACTGGATAGTCTGCAGGGCTTGGGACTGGGAGTTTCTCACTTGCATTCTGTTAGTAATTAGGCTTGTGATAACCCTAGTTAGTTAAAGTAGTAAGCCGTAGTATTTGTTTGGCCGATTGCGAATGGATGGTGTCCAGCCTTGTTTAAGTCTTGTCTAGCTCCAGTACCTGCTATCTCCTGAGCATGTTTGTTTTACTGGTCTTAACGATAAATGAGTAGAGACTATGATGTAGTCCTAGGCATGGATTGGTTGAGGAACTATTATGCTAGGATAGATTGCCATGTTGACAGAGTTGTCTTTAGTATTCCCGGAGAGCAAGAGTTTTCATTTTCCAGAGGCACAGTCGAGCCATCTCCTCCAGTATTGCGGATGGCAGTAGCAGCAGTGCAGTTGCCCCGGATAGTTGAAGAGTTTCCAGATGTCTTTGTAGAAGCATGGAATTTCACAACCAGAAAGCCCATGCGCCAGGCATTATATGCGCCAGAACTCAGACAGCTAATCAAATAAGCCATAGACAATCAAAGAAGGACTTTTTATTTATATATACAAAAGTCTATTACATGTCTAGAAAAGGTTGTACAAAGGAGAATTTTTACAAAGGAAGGATCCTAGATCTACAGCCAACAGCCACCATGCGCCTTCCAGATAGGCGCAGCAACCACCATGCGCCTTCCGATAGGTGCAGCAGACACCATGCGCTGTCAGCCAGGCGCAGCAGATGTCATGTGCCTCCAGCCAGGCGCATCCTACCATCTCTTCAGCAGCTCAGTTATGTGCATCCAGCTCAGTTATGTGCATCCCTTCAGCAGCTCAGTTATGAGCAACTCTTCCAACCAGGCTCACCTGACCGAGCAGAGCCCAGTTATGTGTCGCTCTTCCAGCCAGGCTCACCTGATAAGTGCTTCGCCAAGCAAAGTATTTAACCCTCTGGCTGGAACCAAGGAAGAGAAGAGCACCGCAAATGCTGTGGCCAGGGGAGGCTTCGAAAGAGCCTCCAAAAACCAAGGAAGACCGTGATCGAAATCATGGCACAAGGAGCTTTCAACACAATCAAAGTGGGCGGCACCCACTTTGAAGGAAGAGAGAGCCTAGCACCACCATTCCGATCTACGGCTCTTCCGGAACAACGGAGACGAGGCCCGAACATCCCTATCTTTGGATGCAACAGGCACCTTCCGCCTGCCTCAGAAGCCCTCGACTCCGTCTTTGGGATGTAACAGTCACCTTCAAGTGCATCGAAGACAGCACGACGTCTCATCTTTACCCTCGGGAGTACTTTGTCAACATAATGCACCCACATATCCAAGTTCATGTTGAAAGTACGTGAGGGAATGAGAAGCAAACCTTCTCTCCATGCCACTATTTATAGGCCGAGCAAATCAAACCCACGTGCCAAGTGGATGACTCTCCGAATTCTGTGCAATGAATTTGCATTAAATGGATGAACCGGACGCCTCGAATTCAGCCAAACGGCTATTTATAGCACTCGAGGAGCGAGACAGCCGCGTCATTAAAGGACATGTCGGATGTGCCAGCCAAACAGCGCATCACACGGACGCGCCCTCCAGCATCAGGCGCATCACACAGACGTGCCCTACAGTACCCGGCGCATCACAGAGGATGCGCCCCCCCTCACATCTCCATGCCGAGTGGACCACCAACCAATGTGCCCACTCAGCTGTCCATCGAACGTCACAAACATTAAATACTGAACTGACACCAGAGTTAGCAGCACGCTTCCCAAAGTCTGAACGGTTGACAGCTTTTTCAGAGAACGAAGCATCGACAACGTCAGCATCATCATGACTCTATTCCGACGGCTACTGCCACGTGGCCATCCGCATGCGCCTCTACGACCGTGCGTCCAAATCACCATGTGCCTCTACGGCCATGCGTCCAAACCAGCATGCGCCTCAAAAAGCCATGCGCCTCAGACCCTTCGCTGATCCCTAAAGACAGAAGAAGAGTCTCCAGTTGAAGCTTTGCATGCGCCTCAAAAGCCATGCGTCCCAGACTGATCTCTGATCCCGAAAGACAGAAGAAAGGTCACCTGCATGCGCCTCAAAAGCCATGCGCCCTAAATGGTTTGTAACTCCTAAAGGTTATGAGCCACAGCCTCCTCCTGCGCCCAGATCCAAGGCGCAGCTCACCAGATCACTACCCCCCCAAATTCGAGATCTTCAGGCCATGAGTCGACGACATGTGTCCTTTGACTCAACTCGTCCAAGATTTCAGCAACAGAAAGATCTTCTCTTCTGCTACGTGCCGGCTCACAACAGCAGTATGAAGAGTTCAACCTCCCAATCAGGGCGCATCATCTGTGCGCCCCTATCAGCAACTTCCACGTGGCGTCCCCACACACCGGCGCATCCTACATGCGCGCATGAGCAGCCAGCCTGCAAAACTATAAATAGAGGGATCTTCTCCTTCACACATACATACAGAATCCACAACGAACATACAAGGAATCATCAGAGAGGCAGATACAGACACTCAATGTCTTCCTCCTCTCAGCAAGCTCTAGCACCCAGAGCAATCTACGCCTTCAGAGAACCGATAACCGTCGTCAGCCGGTCAACGGAGTCAACGCATTACCACTCGCTCCATTGGCACTAAGGACCCAGCTTAAACAAAAGTGTACTCCTAGGACTACATCTAAGTCCTACATTATAACACTGTTCTGTTTGTATTAAAGTTTTCAATCAAACAATTTTAATGGCAAACAAGCTGGCGACTCTGCTAGGGACTTCTTTCTCCTCTTCCGAGAAAGTCGTGTCACAGGCCGACGACGTGAAGGTGGGCTCCTCCCACAAGACGCTGGTCGTGCGCCTCAATCAACAGGCGTACGAGGAGTTCATTTCTGAAGGAAGTGCGAGTCCTTCGAAGCGGCTACCAAAGCCGAAGAAGATCCGCACGGCCTGGGTGCGCAAAGTCGACGCCTCGGGCACCACCACTGAAGGGGATACAGCAATCCAGCCTTCCCTTCCTGCTGACGTTCTTAGCAACCAAGGTGCGCCTGCCGATGCAGCGCATTTCCTGGGGAAGCGTGCGGCCGACCACGTTCCCCAGCTATCTCCCTCTCAGGCGAGGAAGATACGTCGACGGAGCAGGGGCGCAGCCAATGCCCCGCGCATCACCTCTGATGCGTCACAAAAGGCCTCTGTCTTTGACAGACTCACTCGCTGTAATGGCGAGGAGAATTTGGATGCTGAGTACTATGCGCCCCAGCGGGCTGGTACGAAGAAATCCAAGGCGGCACGGGCCATGCGCCACAAACGTGCTATGCCAGCAGCCGGCCAGAGGCACGCGCTCGTCATCACGCGCGCTGCCGATGGCAAGCTGTACAAGGTTGACTCAAGTGCTTCTGTACCAACAACGAGTCGATCTTCAAAGTCCTCATCTCGCTTGGGCGCATCTACTGCGTGCACAACCAAGTCGGGAGAGGCAAACTCAGTGGTCTTGAACTCCCGCGCCTCCTCTGGTTGTGCGTTGAGGTCCGTTCAAGTCACTTCAAATGTTGTGGTTCCCTCACTACTGATCGTGATGCCTGCTTGGTATTAGATCAGGGGGCGCAGCACTCACCTGACCACCCCGGCGTTTGGCCTTGCCATACGTCTGAAGGGGGTGTGAAGGCACCACTCTCCTCCAATGACCTGCGCAACGTGATCACTCACAAGCGCCGGTCAGGAGAGTCGACCAACAAGCACGATGCGCCTCTCACGGGGCATACTTGTGCGGTGGTCACCATCAACTGCTGTTGCAAGACGGCAGCTCCACTAAGACAGTCGGTCTTCCAACGACTGCAATCATCGACACCTCTCCGACATCGCCTTGGGACAAAGGTGTCAGCTGAAGAGGAGCCAAAGGTTGCTTCATGCAACGTGGTCTCCAACTCCTCATCAATCCGGAAGACGACTGCCAATTCCTCGTCTTCATCCAAAAGCCAGCCGAGGAAAACCAAGGCAGCTGTCTCGACCTCTGGAGTGTTTGAAGGCACTCGGTCGAGGAAGAAGTCCTTGGAGGAAGCTGGGGGTAGCCAGACCCTTGTTGAGCCTCCTTCTGAAGACGAAGATGTCCAAAGCACAGCTGCGGCGGATCTTCATCATCAAGACGAGATTACTCTCCCTGAAGCCCCTCAAAATAAGGATGTCCTCCAGGACACTGCCGGGGGTAGTTCTAGAAACGAAGAGGTCCTTCAAGACGGAGCTGAGGGCAAGCAGACCCTTGCAGATGCGCCTATTGAAGATGAACTCCAGAATGTGGCTGGGGGTGGCCCAACACCAGGAGAAGTGACCCCCCCGCATGAGAGTGAGGCCGAAAGCGAAGCCTCAACCAATCCATCCACTCCTGGCCGTGTCAGGACAGTATACATAGCGGGGGATGATGTCGAGTCTGATGCGCCGTCACAGGACATAGTCCAGCGCATAGACTCATTGGAGGGAGGACTCAAAACCCTCTCTGCCTCTATGCAAGCACTGACTCAAGCAGTGTTTGAGATGCGGTCGGCCTTGATCAGGACACCTTCAACTGGTCCTGACCCAGGAGCTAATGGGGAGTCGAGTGTGCCCCTCCAACGGGCGCCCTTGGATACAGAAGCACCTCGGACCTCGGAGCCCTCAAACGCTCCAATCCAGATGGTACCTCCTTCCCCGACTCCTAGCTCTACGTAGGATGTGGTCGAAATGATCAAAGACCTGCGGGAGCGCTTCGAGTCCAAGAACAGGCAAGAGGAACGCCAGAAGATGGGCATTCCTCAGCCTTATCCCCTCGAGTGGAACAAGGTAGTTTATCCCCCAAAATATAAACCACAAACACTCACCCTATACGACAGGAAGGACTCTCTGCGACGGTACCTGACGTACTTCCAGTCACAGACAGGGCATCTTCCGAAGGAGGACGCGCTCCTCACCAGTATCTTTGTCGGGGCCCTGAAAGGAGTGGCGTATGACTGGTACTGCAGCCTCCCCGACAATTCCATATCGTCCTTCGACGACCTGACGTGCCTCTTCCTCGACCGCTTCTACGACGGCGGGAAGGACATGACGATGGCGTCTCTCATAGAGATACGTCAGAAGGAGAAGGAAACGGTTCGGGCGTTCATCGAGCGCTTCCGACAGGCTTGCTTCAGGCTACCTCCAGGCATGCCAGAACATGCGCTCCTCTCCGCTTGCAGCATGAACATGTTGCCTGCAGTAAAGCTCTGGCTCAACTCTACTCCCCCTCCTGACTGGAGCTTCCTGATCATCGAAGCTGAAGCTGCAGAAAAGAAGGCGGCCAATGCACGTCTTCTGGGTGTCAGCTTTCCCGCCTTTGACGATAAGGGGAAAAAGTCCGCAGCTAACAGCTCCGGACGAGAAGCAAAGAGGAAACATGCATTGACTGTTAATGCCTCAAAAGGCGCATCTGCGCCTACTCAGAAGCCTCCACTGGCACCGAGACCCAAGGAGGTTTATTCATTCAATGATGACGACACCCTGCAACTTTTCGAGATACTAAAACATGGTGACAAGATCAAGCTACCGGACCCAAAGCGGCCCGATGAAGTTGGGAAAGTGGACAACCCAAGGTACTGTCACTACCATCGGTTTGTCGGACACCCGACCAAGGACTGCTATGTCCTCAAGAATTACATCCAGCGCATGATCAATGCGGATGTAATATCCGTCGACTATGAAGAGAAGACGGTGTCGGCCAATGTGGTTTTGCTTCAGTTCGGCACCTTGCCGCCAACTACCACACAAGATGGCGTCGTCCCCATCCCTAAGGCGACAATGGAGGTGGTAAACTTACCACCTACTCGTGACAATGTGAGTGGACTCACCCCGCTCACCACATCTCGAGGAGAGGTCCTCTGGGTTCACCCCGACCTCGTCTCCGAGGTGACTCAATCGGAGGTACGCCCTACCTCCAAATCAAAAGGCAGGAAGATCAAGTCTTGCCGCACAGTCTCTTCTTCAACAGAAGAGGCACTTCCAGTGCAAACACGTGCATAACAGAGCTCCCAATCCGGCGAAGCCGCCGCCGAGGTGGTGCCTCCTAGCACCATCCCTGAAGAGGGTCCATCTAAGCCCTCAGCAGCCAATAAGCAGAAGCAGGTGGAGGCCCGTTTTGACAGACCTCTACGGAAGGAGAATGCTTCGGGGCTGTCCAAGCTTCACAACTTCGACATTCTGGCACAATTAGCCAGTACACCTGCACGCCTGTCTTTGTTTGAGCTCCTGCGTCTTTCTAAAGATTCCCGAGAAGCTCTCTGCGAAGCTCTGAAGGACGCTGAATCCTTTCTCAGTCAGGTCAAGCAGCCTGAAGACCTCCCAACTACTTGTGCGCACTGTCATTGTGCGGATGAAGTTATCCCAAACATAACTTTCACTCAACAAGACATGCTGCTCAAGCGTCACCGATATAACCGACCGCTGTATTATACAGGGTACATTGGCTCGGTCAAGGTGAGCCGGATTCAGATCGATCCTGGGTCTTCCCTAAGCATCATCCCGAAGGCGCTGCTATCTAAGCTGGGGATCACGATGTACCGGCTGGCGCCCTCCAATACAACCATCAGTGGCTTCAACGCTAGCAAGAGCGAGCCATTGGGAAAGATCCGACTGAAGTGTCACATTGGCAGCCTCAAAACTGAGGTGACTTGTTATGTGGTAGATGCCGAGGTCAACTACAACATCCTGCTCGGTCGACCATGGCTGCATGAGTACATGGTGGTGCCCTCCACGCTCCACCAATGCATGAAGTATGTATCCACCAATGGCGTCATCCGGACGGAGTTTGCAGACATCGATCCTTTCAAAGGGATTGAAGCCTACTTCACCGATTCTGACTTGTACAAGCCCATTGATGAGGAGGAAGCCAACGACGCTGATGATGAGGCAGAGACGGCAACAGAGCTAGACATGGAGCCTGAGACGACTCCCGACGCCCCCTTAAAAATCCGACTGAAGGGGAAACCACCCCAGAAGGTGCCTCCAATGAGCATCAAGCTATCAGGGAAAGCGCCAGCTCGCGAAGCACCCCTGAAGATACGCCTCAAGGGAAAGGCACCTCAAACATCGGCTCCCCTGGTGGCAAAATTACAAAGGAAGGCACCACTCACCGGAGGCGCAGCCGAGGCGCCTCTCAAAGTGCGTCTCAAGGGCAAGCCGCCGCAGTCATCCAAGGTGTCAGAGAAG